>PVKZ01004514.1:0-80217 GCA_004027375.1 Macroglossus sobrinus | reverse complement strand
GTATAATAATATGTTTGTATAAAATGCCGTTTTGTCCATTTAAATATTTATTTTGTTTTTGCATTCATTCAAACAGTATAATAAAAAATTTTTGCAGGCAAAGCTCACTTTATATTTTAAATAGATACTATAATTATTCAACATTTCCAATGATATTCATTTCTTCATCTAGACCCAATTAAAATCTCTCATTTTCTATTAGCTGGTAGTAATCCTTTAGCATTTCTTGTTGTCTAGGTCATCTGGCAATAGAATCTGTTGTTTTTTGATTATCTCAAAATATCTTATAGAAATTTTTATATTTTTATAGATATATTTTTACAGATAACTCAAGAAGAAAAATCTGAATAGACATTTAAAATGTAAAGAAATCGAGTTCGTAATTGATCCTAGGTTCAGATATTTTCATTGATGAACTCATATGTTTAAAGAGGAATTAATATCTCACAATACTGCATAAACTCTTCTGAATCATATGAGTAGAAAATACTTCCCAATTCATCTTATGAGGCCATCACCCTGATATCTAAGCCAGACAAACATATTACAAGAAAGAAAACAACAGAGTGATGTATCTTATGAATACAGACACAAAAATATTGACATAATATTAGCAAACTTAGTCCAGTAACATATAAAGAGGATATATATCATAATTAAGTGGTATTTATCCTAGGAATTCAACATTGATTTATCACAGTAAAATCAATCAAAGTATTACATTTCATGCATAAAACAAAGGATTAAACTATATGATCATCTCCATAGATACAGAAAAAGATTTCGACAAAAATCTTTTGACAAAATTTTTGACAAAAATTCAACACAAAATAATTTAGCCATTTTGGGAAACAGTTCAACTGTTCATCAAAATATGAAACTTATAGTTACCATATGATCCAGCATTTCCACTCTGAGCCATATACCCAAGAGAATTTAAAACACATGTCCACAACAAGCTTGTAGTGAATGTTCATATTAACATTAGTCAAAATAGCCCCAAAGTGGAAAAAATCCAAATGATAAATGGATAAACAAAATGTATTATATCCATACAATGGAATATTATTTGTCATAAAAGGGGTTAAGTACTGATGCAAAGTATGAAATAAATGAAACTTGAAACTATTACGTTGTGTGAAAGAAACCAGACACCAAGGGACACATATTGTGTGATTCCATTTGTATGAAATAACCAGAATAGGCAAATCCACAATGACAGAATGAAGATTAATATTTGCCATCAGTTGTGGGGATGAAACACTAGGGAATGACTACTAAAGGGCATGGGGTTTCTTTGTGGGGTGATGAAAACATTTTGAAATTATATACAGTAATGGTTTCATTGCTTCTGTGAATATTAAGTCCTCAGCATCCCAACTATCTCTGTAAACTGGAGTCCAGAACCATTTCTATGGTTAGAGAGACTCACTCACTGAAGTGGGGTTTGAACCTTACTTAAGTGAGGGGCAGTTTTCAAAAGAAGTAGTGCTGACTCCACATAGATATATTTTCAAGTGTGTATATAGTTACAAGTGCATAGATTGTAAGTGAAGACCTTACAACAGGCTTCTGGAACCTTTACCAGGCTTGTTGAAACAAAAATAGGCTAAAGATCCAAAAACAGAAAAAGGAAGCAATATAATGTATTCATTCATAGCACAGATTTTGGAATCAAACATTTGGGTTTAGCTTCCATTTTTGTTACTTTCTAGATATATGGCCTTGGGAAAGTTGCCAAAATTTTCCATAGCTCAAGTTTTCCATTTGTGTAATGGGAATAAACGTAGTATCTAGGTCATAGGGCTGCTGTTTTGAAGATTAAAGAAGTTAATGTGTTTGAACATATTCTGCACATACCTCTTAATACTTATATTTAATAACATGCTAAATAAAAGCAGGCCTTCTGGAGTAATAGGATACTAGCCTCCAGAAGGAAAAATCTCACAGGAGAAAAAAAGTGATTAAGCATATATCTTTAGGACACTTTGACTTACAAGTAAAAGGCACCCCAATTTTACTAAAATGTTGGAAGAAATTTTGTCTAATTTTAAAATGCAATAAAAATGTTAGTCTAAATTCCTTGCTACCAAGAAACTAGTCTGATTTTTTGTCTCCAAGAAATGTTTCTTTCAATATTTCTGAGTTGATATTCTACAACACATTTTGATCCTAAGGATGACTCTTACTAGGGTCCTGAGACTTCTATCTGCAGCAACTCAGGAATAGATGTTTCATCATTCCCAAACAGCAGAAAAAGGGGGATGAGCTTGTATAATATCTCTTAGTCCATGTCCTAAAATCAGCTCTGAATTTACCACGTGCGCGCGCGCGCACGCACACACACACACACACACACACACACACACACACACACACACAGAGCAGTGTCCAGGAATTATATTATATTTGAATACCATATTCAAATATATATATCTTCAAAAATGCAGAATGTAGGAGCACTGACTTCTGTACAGTGGAAACTCCCCATATAGCTTTTGACTCTTCCCAAACAACTATAGTGGGCGCTTCACATCCTCACATCGGAGGATTCAACCAACCCCAGATTCAGTCCTTTTTTGGAGCCACGGTTGGGAACCCATCATTGAGAATCTGCAGTTGGAAATGCGAAAATACTGTTTTCTATCCTCTGCTGGTTGAATCTGTGGATGTGAAACCCATGGAGACACAGGATGGGCTATATTTATTTGAAAAATATCTGTGTATAAGTGGACCCATGCCATTCAAAACCATGTTGTTCAAAGGTCAACTGTATGTATATGTGTGTGTGTGTGTGTGTGTGTGTGTGTGTGTGTGTGTGTGTGTTTATTTATTTATTTATTTATTTAAAATTTAAAATTTTCAGGTTCAGTTTCAAGGTTTGTGTGATGTAACTACAAAGACAAAAAGTAAACAGAATTTAACTCATGATTTGTAGTTTGATCTTTATATTTTAAACCTAATCATACTTTTTCTTAGGTATGGTCTAAGATGTTTGCACAAGTGTGTAGTAAAGAAATATAATTCTTCCACTCAAAATAATTTTATTCTAGTGAGTATGAGAAATATGTATACATTGGACTGAAAATGAAGGAAATATATTTCAGATAAAAGGCAACTTCCAGACCAAATGCTATAGATTTAGTGGCATGAGGGAATCTCAGTCTGATTTATATAGGTCCAAGGTATATGAAGGTGGTGGTGTGAGCTAAATTCTGTTTTAATTAACCACTGAAAATGTTCCAGGTATCATATTAAGTGTCTCAGAGTCACTACTTAATTTATTCCTCAAAATATCTTTTTTTGGAATTGTTGTCATTCCTAATTTTCCAGCTGAGGAAATTGGTGACTGCCAGAGGGGAGAGAGCTTAGGAATCTGGAAGAAACGGGTTTAAAGAAGTACAAATTAGTATCTGATAGATGGTCACGTGAATGAGGAGCATGGCATAGGGAATGCAGTTAGCGTTAATGTAATGGCTAGGTGTAGATACAGAAGAGAGAAAGAGCAATTAGGGGGATCTTTTCATAAACTATGTAAATGTCTAATCAATGTACTGTATACTTGAACTAATAATAAATTAAAAAAAAAACTTTCTTTTAGACCATCAACTTTCCTCCTCCCCCTTCCCCACTACCCTCTGGTAACTAGTAGTCTAACATCCATGTCCATGAGTCTCTGTTTGTTTGTCCTCTTCGTTCGTTGCTTTTAGGTTTATATCTCACATATAAGTGATATCATGTGGTTTTCGACATTTTTGGTCTGGCTTATTTCATCTGGCATGATTATCTTGAAGTTCGTCTATGTTGTTGCAAACAGCAGTATTTCATCTCTTCTTATGGCTGAGTAATATTCCATTGCATATATGTACCACAGCTTCTTTAGCCAATCATCTATCAAAAGGTATTTCGGTTGTTTGCATGTCTTGGCTACCATGAATGATGGTGCAATGAACATCGGGGTGCATGTGTCTTTATGGATAAATGTTTTCTAAATTTTTGGGTAATACAAGAAGAGGGATTGCTGCGTATGGTAGATCAATTCTTAGTTTTTTGAGGAACCTCCATATTGTTTTCCATAGTGGCTGTACCAATTTGCAGTCCCACCAGCAGTGTTTGAGGGTTCCCTTTTCTCTGCAGCTTTTCCAATATTTGTTATTACCTGTCCTGTTGATTATAGCTATTCTAACAGGTATGAGGTGGTATCTCATTGTGGTTTTGATTTGCATTTCTCTAATAGCTAGTGAAGTTGAGCATTTTTCCATATGTTTGTTGGCCATTTGTATATCTTCTTGGGAGAAGTGTTTGTTCAGGTCCTCTGACCATTTTTTTTAATTAGATTTTTTTATTGTTATTGAATTGTATGAGTTCTTTGTGTATTTTGGATATCGAGCCCTTATCGAAGGCATTCAGTGTATCTTACTATATCCCTGCCACTTCCCTTCCTACTTTTGTTTAGTACTCCATTTCATTTATTCTCAAAGTATAAACAGCTTTTTAAAAATTATTATTATTATTATTATTATCTTTTTTACTGAGTAGTTAATGGATTACATTAGCTAAAGAAGGCAAGGAATTAAGTCCCCAAGGTAATGAGCATGTCACAGAAACAGTGTGTGGCAGGGTGGGGGGGGGACTACACTTAGAAATATGAAAATCAAAGAGCTACATCATGAGGAATTAGACACAGGGAAGTGTAACTAAAAGCAGGAGGCAAGAAATATAGTATGTTTGAAACTAAATACATAACTATCTCACTAAAAACATTTCTGAATGGTTGGTGGAACAGTATTTTTTTAGAAGCCACTGATAGATAGATATACTTTGGTCATATCAAATATGTTTCTCTCCTCCTTTGAAGAACACTTTCTTAATTGCCTGGTCTTGTTTGAACATTTTGGCTGCAAAATTAATTTGTCTTGTAAAATTTTGCTGTGTGTTTGTTCAGAGAATATAGAATGCCTGCAGTGAAATATGTTGAGAGTGAAACATATCAATTTATAAAATACTATCAAATTGCTGAATAAGAAGAGTGAATACATGCTCAGATATCATGTATAAGTTAACAATTGATATGGGCTCCCAAGACTATGTTTCTATTGGGTGCACAAAGATGTTTCAAGAAGAAAAAGCAACATGAGGATGATCAAAGAAATTTGATAAAACCTTATATTTGCAGATTCACATGTAAGGTAGAGCAGTATGGTAAAACAGAGGTTGAAGGAACAGGTAGTGTAAGGTTTATATCAGATCATGTACCATCTATATTCTATGTCAAAGGATTTGATATTTAACTTTTAATAGCTAGCTCTGCAACACTGCAAGTTTTCGCATGTGTAAACAGGGGGCAAATTATGTTTTTATGTGAAAAAAGATAAATGACCAAAAGTTTAACACTGTATCTTACGCATAGCATGGACTTCAATTGTATGAGATTATTATTATTTTATTGTTTCAGAAATCACTGCTATTTTTAGACCTGATTGAATATTATTGCTTTTGTATTATTCTCAAATTTAATTAGAAATTTATTCCTGCTATATTTTTAGTTAAAACTATAGTTAGATACCCTAATATCCTCCAAGTATAATGATGTGCTTTGAAGACTATTGGTTATTGAATTTTATATGACATATATGTTATATATAATAAGAGCAAGAGAGAGGTATCTACAAATTCAGATATAGGGATAAAAATAATATATTTGAAAACAGTGTGATCTTAAATGTGGAATTAATGATAAAGATCTTAAATGTGATCTTAAATGTGGAATTAATGATAAACAAATTATTCAAAATCATATAATAGTGAATGCTTCTAAAGATCTTATTCTATATTGGGCATAGTTTTGAATACTTTGCATTCATTATTTGATTTTATCATGACAGCAATTCTACAGTATAGGTGCTATTTTTAATTCTTCAACTGTTGAGAAAAATGAGACATGCAGACAAAAAGTACTTTATCTAATGTCACACAGTAGTAAGACATGGAACCTGGATCCCATATCAGTTAATGTGATTCCACAGTTTTATTTTCACAACTATGCTACAAAGTAATAAATGTATAATCTTTAATGAGTAATTTTAAGATATTTTACTCACATGGGACTCTTCATGATTCAGTGTTAAGTGAAAAAAATGCAAGTTACTGTATACAGTAAACAAAATATCAAAAATGTAACTTTCACATATAAATTGACCAGATCTTAAATAATTTATCCCTAGACAGTAAAATTTATTTTTCGTAAGTTTTTTTAATTGTATAAAATGTCTAAGGTCAAATGTATAATTTTTATTATCACAAAATACTATTAAGCCATAAAGAATAAAAGACAAAGATTAAAAGAAGGTGAAATTGAGTATCTACTGTTTAATCTTTTCTTTTACTTCATATTTTTCTTATAACTTTTTAACCTAAATTACAAATGAAAGCTTATTATTACTAAGGTTCCTAAATACACATAACACTCTTGTCTTTCACTGATTGTTACTATTCCATTTCTAACATACTAGGAATAACAAAACATGGACTCATACTTAACCTATCCCTCTCTCACAATCCACATCAAAACTGTCAGTTAAGGGCATTTGCTCTGCCTTCAAATTATATGAAAAATCTGAGCATTTCTGGAGATAAATCCAAGCTCTCAATCTAATTATTAAATTTAAATGATAAGATCTCTAGAAGAAATAATAAGATAATATTAGAGCCCTTGGGGCAAGAAAAGATTTCATAAACATGTCAAATAAAAGAAGACATCTTGTATTTTATAAAAATTAAAATATTTTATTTTATAGAGAAACCATTAAAAATGAAAAAGGAAACCAAAAGTGGGGAGAAAAAATGTATACTACATAGCTCTGCCAAAGGTCATATAACCAGACCATATAAAGCCACTCTATAAGTCAATTATTAAGAGATGAAAAAAATACAAAAGAGTGAACAAATAACGTGTACTCATAAAAAAATATGTAATACCCATTCAATATAAGAAAACATGTCTAAAATTTTTAATCATAAGGAAATGCAAATTAACCCTTCAATGAAATGCCTTTTCATGCCTCA
Organism: Macroglossus sobrinus; assembly: GCA_004027375.1. Lineage (NCBI taxonomy): Eukaryota > Metazoa > Chordata > Mammalia > Chiroptera > Pteropodidae > Macroglossus > Macroglossus sobrinus. The sequence continues at coordinate 73,152 of PVKZ01004514.1, read as the reverse complement.
CTAGATTGGCGCGCGCGCGCGCGCACACACGCACACGCACACACACACACACATACACACACACGCACACACACAAGATTGACAACATGAAATGGTGACAGTACAAATAGGGAACAACTGAAAATCTCATAAGTTGATGATGGGAGTGAAAAATGTGTTAAATGTACATTCTGCTACACCTATCTTATGACTTAAAAATTTTACTTTTAGTCATTTAGTGAACCGAAATGGAAGCATTTGTACACCAAAAAAGCCAACATTAAAGTGTTCATGGCATCTTTATTCACACACAGTACTGCTGAAAGGGAAATGACCTAAGTGCACTCCAACCATATAATGGATAAACACACTGGGGTATACTCATACACAGTATACATTCATTAAAATGTACACAAAAGATCTATGCAAATAATCCAAAAATCTACATGTAAATTAGTCCTTAAAAAGGTAAACAAAAGATATACTAAATACTATTCAAATGTTTTTGTCTGCTGTATTCAGAAAGAAAATATTTAAAATTTAAAATAGAAATAATAATTGAGTAAAAAAACAACTAAAAATAGAGAATTATGTAATAATAATTATAATCAAACTACACAATTATTGAATACAAATAAAATAAAGTGGAAATTCTTAGAAAATAACTAGATAATTTCCAAAAGTATTGAATAATTTATTAAGATACAAGATGAGTAAAAATGTAAAATGAAATAGTTGTTGAATAATATTTATATCAATGAAGCATAGGTTAAAATTTTCTGAAATATTATTTATAGGACTTTTAGAAGAAGAAACTGGAAAATGGGGTGAAGTAGCTGTATTAAAAAATTATACATGGGAACTTACTAATTGAAAAAATAATTATAAATATTCACACTGAAAGTTGATTCAAAATAGTTACAAGACTATAATATAAAATCACATCTCACCAATTGCATTAACACTTCACTTGATCAAAGACAAAGAGAAAATAAAAGAAGATATATGCAAGCCAATTCAGAAACCAACTTGCCCAAATGTAAATTTCTTCAAGGCAGAAAAATGTCAGTTGAGAGTGAAGTACTATTTTTAGTCTGAATAAAGTAATTATCTTTCAGAATTGATTCTCAGCTAAATAATCATTTATGAGAGAAGAAAATAAATTTTCATAAATAAAAATACAAGGAGAATTTTACTTCCCACATATCGAGACTTCACTTTATTCATTAACTTCATGAAAAATATAGTATATGTATATAGTAGCATTTCCATGTTGTATATCTGTGAGGAAAATGATGGCTAATTAAATGATTCTAGAACAGTAAACTTCTCATTCAGAGAGTGAGAGATACACGGACATACATACAGACATAAACCTGACAGAGAATTAGATTTATATTTCATTGAACAGTCTACTCCTATATTAATAGAGAAACATAACCTAGTTAATGCCCATACCTTAGTTTGAGTTTTCCTGAAAGCATAGTCTCCTAAAAGGATTTAGGCGCATGTAGTTTATTTGGAGATTGATCCCAGGAAGCACAGTAATGAAGTGGGGTCACTAAGAAAGCAGGAGGAAAAAACTCCAATAAAATTGGTGTGTTGTTTACCATTGTGGGCAACAATTTTGTACTAGAGTCTTTGAAGAACCAGACTGAATACACACTAGACCTCAGAATTGCCTCTCTGAAAAAACCTAAATGTGAAATATTGGGCTAATGGTTAAATAAACCCATTACATATATGTAATGCAATGCAATGATAAACATCAGGAAAATATTATCAATATAAATACATCAAAACAGGATTCTTATATAAAAAGTGATGTTGCTAAAAGTTATATTCACTATAATTTTTTTTTTAATGAGAGATGTTTACAAATACATCTCTCATTAAAAAAAAAATGAAGCATGAATGGCCATCATTCACATCAAGTTCAGGATAGTGATTATATGCAGAAAAGAAGGATTATGGGTACAGAAATGGTTCTGATTTTGCAAGTAAATTTTATTTTTTAAGTTGGCTGGAAGATGCACAAGTTTTCATACACTATTCTGTGCTTTCTCTGAGCTTAAAATATTTTGCAGTGATATAATAAAAATATCATAGGTATAAAAAAGTTGTTTATGATTAAATGTAGTAGATGCTGACTTTCTTATTACGTGAAGTGAATAAAACGTTATAGGTGGAACAGAGAAGCAATGCAAGTAATTATTGGGTAAATCTCTGAAACATGATTTTGGATTTTAATACATTTTACCTATGTGAGAAGAGTAAAAGGTGGTGCATTCATGATATGTATAGATAGGAAGCAGGAACAAAACCACACTGGTGAGATATTATAATTATATTGATACTTTATAATTATAATGACAACAAGTACTATTCACTGACTTCTTATTGTGTTTATTTTTGTTTTTACATGTATTCATTACGTGTAAAAAAATAATTTAAAACAACTCTGTGAGGTAGAAGATATTATAATCCCCATTATAAAATTGCTTAAGTAGATTAAGTAAGTAGTCCAACCTTAGGTATGTTAAGTAGCATGTCCAAAGACACATAACTAGAAATCGATAGAGACTGATATAGAACACAAACACTGACTCCACTATGCTTGTTCTTAACCTTATCACTATAATAGCTTTGGTACAGGCATTATGGAAAATAGTATAGAGCTTTTATAAAAAAATTAAAATAGAACTACCATAAGATCCAGCAATCCTACTTCTTGGTATATATCCAAAGGAAATAAAGTCAGTAGTTCAAAGAAATATGTACACTCCTATTTTCATTGCATCATTATTCAAAGTAGCCCAGATATGGAAACAACCTGTGTCCTCAACAGATGAACAGATAAAGAAAATGTGGTGTATATATAAACAACGAGAGTCATAAAAAGAAGAAAATCTTTCGTGGAGGACATTATTCTAAGTGAAATAAGCCAGACACAGAAAAATAAATACTGTAAATTCTCACTTTTATAGGAAATCTAAAAAAGTCAAAATCATAGAACCAGAGAATAGAACTAGTTAGAGGAAATGTAGAGATATTGGCAAAGAGTACGAACTTTCAATTATAAGGTCAATGAGTCCTGGGGATCTAATATAGAGCATGGAGATTATAGTTAATAACACTACATTGTATCTTGAAACTTGCTAAAGAGATAGATCTTAAGTGTTCACAGCACAAAAAGTAAAAGGTAACTATATGAGGTGATGAATATTTTCATTAACTTGATAGTGGTAATTTCATTGTGTGTGTGTATGTGTGTGTGTGTGTGTGTGTGTGTGTGTGTGTGTGTGTGACCATCTTGTGTACCCCTTTAAAAAATTACATTATGTAAGCTAAACATAGACAAATTTTGTCAATTATACTTCCATAACGCTGGAAAACTTCCAGTTATTTTGAAATTCTATATCTTCTAAATAACCTTAAAATAAATGAAGTTATTTTAGGCGAAGGAAAACTGAAAACATCACCAGGAAAATTGTATCAAGGAAATATTTAAGTTTATTATTCAGATGTACGTAAAATCATTACAGATGGAGTTTTCCAGATACAAGGAGGAATGAATAACAATCAAAATAGTAAATAGGTGGGAATATTTAAATGAATATTGACCATCTAAAACAATACACTATGTGTACGAGTTTAAAAATTTATAAGAAATAAATTAAACCAACAATAGTATATGTTATAAGATAGATGAATGGACTAAAATTTTCTATGATTCTTTATGAACAGAAGGCTAATTTATATTAAATTTGATAAGTTGAATGGGCATTTGTAAGGCAACGGCTAAAATAATTGTAAAATTATGTATAAATTCAATGAAATGTGACAGTGATAATGTAAATAACTCAAAAAAATCTTTGTTGTGAATAATCAACGATAGTAAGTAAATTTAAAAGAAAAAAATCATGTTAAATATGCTTGAAATTAGAAGTGTATTTAAAATACTAAAATTGTAAAAAAGACAAATTTAATTATGAAGATATTAAAACGCTGAAAGGAAAAGAATAGATATTTATAAGTTGAGTTTACTGAATAATTTTAAACTTTATAAATTTCACAAGGTCAGGAAAAGTGGCAGTCACCCTTTTATCCCTACATCCTACTGTTAGGAGAATAGGCACTAAGAAAATGATTATAATTATATTAGGAGAATAAAGAAGCTCCATGAAAAATCAATTAATCAAGCAACAATAGATGCATTCAAACTTGTGATATAAAAATATCAACCAGATATTGAAAAGAATAAGAAAATGATATAACTTGCTAAATAAAATAATAAAGGACAAGGGAAATGCATAATGGATATTAAAAAATGATCTGAAAAACAGGCAAAAATTAAATGCACTTATATACTTACCGAAGAGGGCCAACATAAATACATATTTTGACATATTTTTTTGAAGATATATCTTTGGCTTAAGTTTCACAAAATTACACCTTAAAATTATATATATCAGGTGTCATTTTTTTCCCTTTCCTTGTTTCTGTAATAATATTTTCTTTACATGGTCATAGATCTGCTTAGTTCTGACTCCATATATGACAGGGTTGAGCATTGGTGGTACTACAACATAAAGATTGGCTAGAAGTATGTGGATATAGCGGGGGACATTTCGACCAAAACGATGCGTCATAAAGGAAAAGAGGGCTGGTGTATAGAAGGCAAGAATTACAAAAACATGTGAACCACATGTGCTGAGGGACTTGATTCGGGCTGCACGAGAAGGAGGACGGAAAACAGCATGGAGTATCTGAATGTAAGAAAGTGCAATGGCTATGATGTAAAAAAATAGATTACAAATTGCACATAAGCCATAAATAATATTGATCTTGATGCTGGCACACGATAGGCGAGCAAGACCCATGTGCTCACAGTAGGTATGGGGAATGACATGATTCCCACAGAAGGGCAATCGCAAAATGAGAAATACAAACGGAATCACAAAAATAAATGCCCTCACTAACACACCAAGACCTATCACAGAAACGACCTTGTTGGTGAGGATGGTGCTATATCGGAGTGGGCTGCAGATGGCCACATAACGGTCATAAGCCATCGCCAAGAGGACTGCTGATTCCATAAGTGTGAAACTGTGAATGAAAAACATCTGAGTGAGGCAGTCTTCAAAGATGATCTCCCTGAGACCGAACCAGAAGATTCCGAGCATCTTAGGGATGGTAGCTGTGGAGAGACCCAAGTCAATGGTAGCCAACATGGCCAGGAAGTAGAACATAGGCTGGTGCAGGCTGCTCTCAGCCTGGATCACAAACAGAATAGTGAAATTCCCTATGAGAGCAATCATGTACACAACACAAAAGGGAAAGCCAATCCAGATGTGGAGTGTTTCCAGTCCTGGAATCCCCAGCAACAAGAAGGAGAAGAGATGAAATTCGGTGTCATTGTGAAGGATCATCCTATCTGATTAGGCATAAGTCTTCAGAAACGTATGCTTACCCAATGCACAAGTTGCCAGATAATTTTCTGCAGCTTTGGAGACATAACAATAATATAAGAACACTTAATAAGCTAACTTCTCTCATTATTGCCATTATCATCAACAGGATCACCCCTTTAATTTTGACCAATTTAATATTCTGTTAACTTCTAAATATAGTGATGGCAATTAATTCCTTTAGATTAAATCACAACAGAAATATCAAGAAACACCTGGATTAATAAAAATTTAAGCCAAAATATTGAAAACTACTTTAAAGGGTTAAAATGAGTATATGTTACTATTAAGCCATATTGTTAATAAATAATGTAGAGAATATTAGCGAAAACAGCAAAATCAACAACTAATTAGTGAGGTGTTGCTTACTATTTGCAAGGCTTTTTGTCAAACTGAAAAAGTCATTTCCGATATTAAAAAGAAACCCATCAAGCAGAATTTAAATTTCTATATTTTATATTAAAGTCACCTAAGAACCAGAGTTTAAGAGGTATAAGATGCTTTTAATAAAGTTAAACTAGGGAGGAAAGCAGTGAATGGAAATGGAAGGAGAATGAAAATAAAGGAAAAGATAATGTGTGCTTAACCTGTTACATATATGTTTGTACCATACACAAACACATATGCACACATATACACATAATACTCCACACACATACAATTACACAATCTTTTTTGAAACTCACATTTTTCTTAATAAAACATGTTGATATTTCTCATTTATAGCTGAGACAATTGTGACTGTAGAAATGTAAGACCCATGTCAAAATATCAATAAAAAACTAAAGAGAGAGAAAAAAAGTTAGGAGTATTGCAAAATTAGGTGCATGATATTTCAATCACTTACCAAGTTTCCTAAACCATTATGTTCTTCATGTAGCTTGCTTATAACATTTGATAAGGGAGTATTTTCATTCATTCATATGTGTGACTATTTTGTAGTAAAAGGTCTCTCTTTAGATCATTTGCAATTCCACAGTAGCAATACTAGTTATGACCTCATTTTCAGCAAGAAAGTCAGAGTATTATCTATATATCGATATAAAAGGAGAACAAGAAGAGGAGTGTCTGTAATAAACAGGATATGGAAGGGGCAGTTGAGTATGGATGGTAAATGTGAGGAGAAACAAAGTTAGGAATAGGAGGCATTGTCAGCAGGAAACACTGGAAGTTACAATGGGAATAGCTATTGTTTTCATAAGGTTATGTCCTTGCAATAGAATCATGACTACTTTTAAAAAGTAATGATGATTCCCTTCATACACTGTTGGTGGGACTGTAAATTGGTACAGCCCCTATGGAAAACAGTCTGGAGGTTTCTCAAAAAATTAAAAATAGATATACATTTTGACCTAGCTGGGTATTTATCAAAAGAAATCTAAAACAGTAATTCATAAAGATCTATGTATCCCTATGTTTCTAACAGCACAATTTACAATAGCCAAGATATAGAAGCAACCTAAATGCTCATCAACAGATGATTAAAGAAGTTGTGGTTCATACATATAATGGAACATTACTCAGCTATTTAAAAAAAAAAATGAAATCCTACCATTCTCAACAAAATGGATGGACCTACAGTTTATTATGCCGAGTGGAATAAGTCAGACAGAGAAAGATAAATGCCACATGATTTCACTTATATGTGGAATCTAAGGAACAAAATAACTAATCAAAAACAGACTCACAAATATAGAGGACAATCTGGAGATGGCCAGAGGGGAAGGGGGCTGGGGGACTGGGAGAATAGAGTGAAGGGTTAAAGAAGTACAAATTAGTAGCTGATAGATGGTCACAGGGATGGGCGTATGGCATAAGGATGGCAGTTAGTATTAATGTCATATAAAGAGAAAAGAAAGAGGAATTGGGGGATCTTTTCATAAACTATATAAACGTCTAACCAATGTACTGTATATTTGAAACTAATAATAACATTAAAATGAAATAAAATAAAATAATGAAATCTCATGCTGTCCAATTCTGTTCCTCTCAATCATTCCTCTGTCTCCACACTGTAGACACTAGTCACCCTTAGTCACACAGTAGCTTTCTTGGTTGTCAGATCAATTCTCAGCGTATTGAAGTGTTTGTGTTCATGTAAACCTTATTTTACTTAATGATGGCTCTAAACTGCAAGAATATTGATGCTGGCAATTTGGACAAAACAAACAAAACAAAGCCTTAAAATGCTTCCATTAAGTGAAAAAGACTTAAAAGGGAAGAAAAAAATCATATGCCGAGGTCTCTAAGATCTATAGTAAAAACTAGACTCCTATCTGTGACATTGTGCAGATGGAAAAAGAAATTTGCTGTCACCTCAAACTGAAAAAGTTACAACCACAGTGCATGATAAGTACTTATTTTAGATGAAAAAGACATTAAATTTGTGAGTAGAAGACATGATATCGTCCTGGCTTGAAGATCTTTCTGACATGTCATTAGAAGGTAGATAGTAGCCTACTAGTGTCACAATACCTATACCTTTTACCTCACTTCATCTCCTCACGTAGGAGCTGTATCATCTCACACCATCATGAGGGTGAGTACTGTACAGTAAGATATTTTGAGAGATAGAGATCACATTCATATAACTTTTATTATAGTATATTGTTATAATTGTTCTATTTTAATACTAGTTATTTTTGTTAACCTCTTAATGTCCTAGTGAGACTTTATAGATATTCATAATTTTAATAATAACTTTAATATTACTTAACTTTAATATTACTAAGTGATGCTGGAGATACAAAAATAAATGACATATTTTGTGTGACATTAAAGGATTTATGAATATTTTATTGAATTTTCAGGTCCCCAAATATAGTGCACATCTTAAGAGTGCAGCTCTATTAATTGTTTTTCAAACTGATCACACCCATGTAACCAGTATATAAATGAATGAACAGAAATTATCTGTATTACTCAGATATATGGCTGACACTAAATGTAATCCTATTAATTCTCTAAGCAATATCCTTAGTCTTAGTTCCCAAAACCTTACCTTACATCTCTTCTCTTCCTCTTCTATCCTTCTTCTTTCCCTTCATCCATCACTGTGAAGTAAGGATTCATTGTAAGTTGGTACATGGGGAAGACACCAGACTGAGCACCAGGATGGAATCCTATTTGTCTTGTCTCAACCAGTTTAGTCTTTATGAGGGCTTTGCTCTTTGCCTGGAAAGAGATTTCAATAGAACAATCCCTAGAGTAGCGGTCTCTAAACTTTTTGCCACCAGGGACCATTGTTCCTATGAGAATCGAATGCCTGATGATCTGAGGTGGAGCTGAGGCAGCGATGCTAGTGCTGAGAAGCTGCTGCAAATACAATGAAGCTTCACTCATTTGCCTACCGCTCACTTCCTGCTGTGCGGCCCAATTCTTAACAGGCCACGGACCAGTACCGCACTGTAGCCCAGGGGTTGGGACACCTGCCCTAGAGCTAGTTTAGCAAAGGATACAAGGTCTCTGAGGATTTTCTAGTTTCTAATTTGGCCCTGAGTCATAAATACAAAGCTATGACTTCTAAGAAAATGAGGGCAGAAAAATAGTGAGGTTTTCTGATTACCTTGTGAGTCTCCATTAACTTTTTGTTAACTTGATGTGTGTTAGAGCACACAATGATTGATGGAACGCATTCTTTCACTGCCCTGGATCATCATTAAGGGGGAATAGTATAATTTTGTGTTTAAGAACAGGGCTCTTGAGTCAGAACACTTTTGTTCCACTTGTAGCTCCGTAAATTCACTACCAAAAGTGACATTAGAAAGGTTATTTCTCCTCTTAATTTTGTTGACCATATTTTTTTTTCAGTTGTTTCTTCTGCTTTACTGCACCAACTCATTTCTCAGTCATAGTTAATATCAAATGTAAGTATTTACTCTTGCAATTATTTTTGTTGATGTTTAATGTGATTAAAGTTTGTGTTATACACAGTAGGCAAAATTAACATAAGATTTTGTAATGGAACCCTATAAACTTACCAATAATTTTTAGCAAATACTATTATTGTCTTAGATGTTTCAAGTAAATCTAATTAATCTATGAAAAAGAAAAATTTTATTGGTGCAGTTATGGTCCTACATAGTCCTTTTGCGTTCTTTCTTCCTCAGGGATAGTAACTAAGCAATATATCTCAAAAGCTGGACTTACAGAGACTTAGTTAATGCCAATAGGCTCTTCATGGGTGTGTGACCAATATAGTACTTTCAAAAGGAGGTCCAGCACATGGGATTTAATGCTCTGTGGTATTTGAGGTTTAATGCTGCCTTGAACTTTTAAAACAATTTTATCTTTAAATTTAAGTTCTATAATTAAAATCTGATATAAAAATGGGGCAGGTGCTGAGATTTGGAGCCTGACTCATATACATTCACACACACCTGCTGTACCTGCCATATCTACCCAGGATGGAGTCAGCAGTACCCCTGGCCATGATCTAAGATCGCTATGTGGCCATCTGTAACCCTCGTCGCTACACATTGGTATTGACAAACAAGGTGGTATTCATTATCATATTGGTAACCCTATTGAGAACTGTGTCTTTTGCTATACTCTTTGTTCTACTCATCCTACAGTGACCATTTTGTAGGCACCAAATTATCCCTCAGACTTATTGTGAGCGATAGGCATCATTGGCCTGGCCTGTGCCAGCATCAGGGTCAACATTATCTATGGCTTATGTGCCATTTCTAGCCTGGCTTTTTACATTATAACCATTGTTATTTCCTATCTCCAGATCCTTGGTACTGACCTTGATTCCCTTCCCAGGACTCACAGCTCAAAGCACTCAGTACCTGTGTCTCTCATGTGTGTGCCATTTTGTCTTTCTATACCTCTGCATTTTTTTTTTCTTTCATGATCCATAGATTTGGCCAGAATATGCCACACTATGTTCACATCCTTCTGGCCAATTTCTATGCAGTCGTTCCACCTCTTCTTTACCCTGTAATCTATGGTATTAGAACTAAACAGATTAGAAAACAGGTATTGAATGTATTTTCTGAGAAAAATACATAGTTCTGGTAAAGAATTAAATTTAAAAAGAGAGTGGTACTAATGATCTATATTGAGAATGGGAAGAGAACATTTAGAAGTTATACAGGCCTTTCTTCAGGAAGGCCTGTCAGACTCCTCAAACCCAGAAATGGAAAGTTAAGCCCAAGTCAAGTGTATGAATAAAAGGGTTTTGCAATTCGTAATTGTTTGAAAAAAATTCAAATTCCTCATGTGAAAAAATCCAACACTTTTTCTGTTTCAATTAGGACTGAGTATATCCATTATGACTGAGTCCACAGTCATAGTCAATTTAAAGTAAAACTAACACCCCCCCCAAAAAAAACCCCATACAAACCCATACAAACAAACAAAAACTATAAAGCCCTTTACATTCTGATTTAAACAAAAATAGTGCCTCTCCTTGACTAGTATTTCTCCCTAAAATAATAGATACCGGAACATTTCCCACATGCCTGGATTTCCTATAAAAAAGAATGTTATTTTTGACTTTGCCATGTGAATATTGGGAGTATGAAATTGATTTCATGGCTATATTGTGTGAGAAAGTTTGAGATTTTCCACCACAAGTGGAATTGCAAAAATTTGGCAGTGTTAGTAAATTTGCAGTCTTCTTTATTTTAGATCTGTATTGTGGAGTTGAACAGGTATAAAATCTGACTTACTAATACTAGTTGTTATGTAAACAATTATCTTTCAAACAGTTTTGTCTCTGTGTCTTTTTTGGCACTCCACAGAGGAGTTTCAACCTTATGGAATGTTGGAAGTCTTAGAGATGTTCCAAGTATAGTTTTACGTGTGTGTGTGTGTGTGTGTGTGTGTGTGTGTGTGTGTGTGTGTTTGTGTTTTAAGATGGAACTCTATTTCTATGTGATATCACCCAATGTTCTCTAGTTCTCTGTGACATCATTGACATTATGTGAAAAGTATTCAAGGGAAAATAGTTTTGTAATTCCCTGCCAATAAAACAAATTTTTCAGCTATGTTTTATTTCAGGACTTCTCAGAGCTTTTAATGAACAAATATTCATTTGAAACTAAGATGTTATAGGTGTCAGAATGTTCCTTAGAGAGTTCCATGACAGCCATATTCTGTAGAATGCACTTTAAAAAATTTCTACTTATTTTTATTGCAATAGAAAATATGATGTCGTAAATTCTTAGAGGGATTTTGTATTGTTTATCATTATAACTTGAACTCAAAATTATTTGAAACTAATTAATCAATTATGCTCTGTAGTTATAAGCACAAGTAACCTTTTCCAGAATCCTGTTGTGACATTGAACCCATCCCTTATCTATTTTTTTATTCTACTTATTAAATAAACTCTAATTTACATGGTCCCAATTTCATCTTGAATGATTTAGAAAGTGTTCATTTTCTTTATATATTCTGGCTAGTCTTTAAAAGTTTGGTAGATTTTACCAATGTAGACATCTGAGCTTAGAGTTCTTTGTGTTAGAAAGTTGCTAACTACTTTTTAATAGGAAAACGACTATTCAGGCCATCTATTTCTTCCTGTAGTTGCAGTGAATGCCCTCAGTGAATGCATCACAGGAATCATATTCCTCTAGCTTCACCTTGTGTTGAGGATGCCGACTGATGAGTCAAAAGGTTTTCTCGGTGTCTACCTCACTATCAGCTTTGATCTTCCCTTTGTTTCTATACAGCAGATAAGACTACTCTATATTCTCCGCCCTCCTTCAGGAGTACAACACTGTTACTTGTTACTTGAACCCAGATAATCTTGTGGAGCCAGGGATAATATCTTACCAATTGGGACAGTTTAGTCTTAGTCTTAGGCGGCAGTTGTGTTTCTGTGTCTTGAAAGTGGAGACTTTTCAGTAATTCTGCCCTTTCCCTCGTGTTGTAGGAGACTTCTGATGAACCTGCCTGAAGCCCAGGGTGATAGAGTTGTTTCTGATCCTTTTCCTTAGCAGCAATGGGCCTTCACTTGTGCTCTTCCTCCAGTGGCTAAAAGCTTTTGTTTCTTAGGGGGGAAAAACTGGGTGAGGTGTAGTTTCCATCCTACAGTGGCTGATATTCCTCTATATCAGGACTGTTTTATAATGAAGGACTTCTTGGGCCTCTAGTCTTCCCCTCAGACTTTCTCATGAATACTGGGTTGAGGTATAGGGAAAAAAACTCGAGGTGGTGTGAATTCCCTTGTGTCATGTGCACATGACTCCCAGCCATCCTATATTCTCACATAGGGCCATACTCAGCTTTGAGGAATTGTTCAAAAATTTGAACAAATTCTTTTCACTGGCTTGCATGGCATCTGGCATCTGCCCCTGCTAAGCAGAGGATCATGTTCCATCTTTCTCTGGAGTTGCCTATCTTTCCTTAGTTTTTGGGTTAGTTTTTTGCTCTATGATTTCAACTATCTGACAGGTTCAAGAAAATTGTTAGTTTTTAAATCTAGTGTGTTTTTGTCATAAAATTTTGAGTGATAATCTTTTTATTTAACTTTGTATATGCTAACTAAAAACTCTGAGACCTGGTAAAAATTTAAAATCTGAGTAGAAGGACACCTCTGTGTCCATTGTCACCTTCCTATAACTGTATTTCTCAAAGCAGGAACTGTGGGATGCTGGATCACAAATATCCAGGATGATCGATAAAAAACAAATAGGATATTATTTATAAAATATGTCATAGAAATTTTTGCATATAATAATCTTGCAGTCAACCCAAGCACTCTGTATTCTTGATAGGATTCAATTCTTCTAAATTTTGAGAACTATCATTCTAGAAAGTTGAGATTTGATCATTAATCATATTCGTGGATGCAGAAAATGGGATAATCTTTAGGAAGTAAGCTAGTTGAATGCAGAACTGGCTAACTCAAAACTGAACAACTACCCACCCTCTGCCAAACACGCACACACGCAGACACATTTACACCCTTGACTTGACTTAATCCACAGGCAACTTTGTTTAATTACCTACCTGATGGAACTGTCCCATCTTCTGGAACTGTTTACTGATTTTTCTAAACTCTATAGCTTTGGCTAATTATCTATTTTTACTTCTGTCATAGCACTTGTCACATTGATATAGCATAGTGGAATGTAACTAAATATAGTGGCTAAGAATGTAAATCCAAGTGGCAAACTTCCTAAATTCAATCCTGGGTCCACTTTTCATCATTTCTGTGACCACGAGAAAGTCAACTAATTTCTCTATTCTGCAGTTTTCTTAAAGTGAGGATATTCATCCTTGTAAAATAAGGATATTAATAGTACAAACTTGGTCTAGTTTGCATGAGAATTTAATAGGTTAACTTATATAAAGAATTTAGAAGGGACTATGAGAATATGAGCCCTTTATAAGCATTAGATGTTAATATACGGAAAAAAAAATTTTGTATGTCTAAATCAACTGCATCAAACTACTGGAACAAAATGTTTCCACCCTGTCATTAATGTTCGTGTATTGTGATGCCAATTCTTTTGCATATCCTTATTAACTATATACTAGGGAGACGCTGTAATGGATTTGAAAATTTAATAAGAATAAATTGAGTAATTTTAATTAAGACTTTTTTTCCACCACCACCACCACCCGCACACTTCCTGGTAATGAGACTTTCTATAGAAGTTACATGATCTCTAACGTTCCTCCATGTTGTGGGTCTTCTTGTCGTGATTAGAAATATATGCCTAACTCTGAGGTTTAGTTAGAGTGTTCACTGGCTCTTGAGCAAAACCAAGTTCTCCAGAATAGTCTTCATCACTAAGAAAAATGATATTTTGAACTCACATCTGTCACATCTTTTCTTATCTCAGTCTTTTTGGGATTCACGTGAGAAATAAAGGATATATTTATTGTGTGCACCTCTGAGACTTTGAAACTGATTATAAACCTTGCCTTAGGCATCTCTGTAGCCTCCACAAATTCTTATCAATAATTAGATATTGTCTAAATAGATTTAAATTGAGGGTAGTTATGGAGGATAATATGAGCAGCGGCAACGATTTTGACATATGAGCCTTTTTTACCTGAGATCCCCATTCGGTGAGATTTGGTTATACATGGAATCATTCTGAGATTATAGGAAAATTATGGCTTTAGAGCTAGAAATACTTTGAATCTTAGCTCCTCTACTTATGATCTCATTGAATATGAGTTTGTTGAGCTATTTATCATATGGTTATTTATGATGATTAACTCTAAATATATTGTCAGAGTTAAATGATTATGTATATGAAACAGAATACAGAGCTTGAAACCCTGTAAATCTTTAATAAATGTTGATTCTTTTCACATTTTAGTTTGGGGGGGTGAAGTACATGTCTAAAATATTTTTTAGAGGTCAACTAATTTCTCTCTGCCTTAATTTGCATAGCTGCAGCTCAATTTCAGCTGGATCTAAAAATCACCTAGGAGACTTTAAAATATAGATGTCTGAACACTACTTGTGTTATCGTTTTGCCTTCTTCAGAATTTCATTGAAACTAAATCATAGCTTGTAGTCTTTTATCTGTTAGTCTAATACTTGTGATTTTTATGTATGTGCAATACAAACACCAAATGAATCAATAGGATTTAATGACAAGGAAAAAAATAATTAGCTACAAAATTATCATTTGGCCAACAAAAGACTTCTTTAAAGTAAATAGATTCCAGAAGACTGGAATCTATTTCATTCCAGGATAATGACTTCAAAAGGCAAAGGAAATGTAACAACTGAAGAATGAAATCGCATAGCTAGAAAAATATCATACCAGAATGAGAAAAAAAAAAAAAAACCTTAGATGAACAATTAGAGAACTTGGCACTAACAGACTTACTAAGAAAGCATTTTTGCAAATTTTTCCAATGTACTTGAGAAACAAAGTAATTTAGTCAAGAAGAAAAGACTAGAGTGAACAAAGAGAAATTTCTAAATCTGGTAGTAAGTCTTAAATGGTAAATCAAAGATATGTGATTATATATCTGGTCAATTTCAATATCTCTTGTTTTTAGCTTTAGATGATTTTCCATAGTTTTCGTTTGTTTTGTTTAATATTTTGATAAAGAGTCCTACTTGGTAATATAGCTGCCTGAACATAATGATCATTAAAACATAGACTATATATTTGGATGAGTTATTTCTTACAGAAAAATGTTAGCCCTCTGACCATTCAAGAGAGGATCTTGATGAAGACACCACATTTAAAGACAAATGATATAACATTTGTTCAGATACCAGTCAGCAACAAAAAAGGATTTAATTCAGAGACTTTGAAAAACTGAAAAATTTAAGGAACCTGTCCCATATCTTCTTGGTCCTTACCCCATAGATAATAGGGTTCACCATGGGTGGGACCAGAAGGTAGATGTTAGCCACAAATATGTGGACATGGGGAGCCACATAATGCCCAAACCTGTGGGTGAGAAAAGAGAAAAAGGCTGGAGTATAGGATACCAAGATGATACAGACATGGGAGCCACAGGTGCCCAAGGTCTTGAGTCGGGCATCTTTGGATGGGAGGTGGAAGACAGTATGCAGTATGAGGACATAAGAACAAATAATTAATATGAAGTCCACTCCTCCTGTAAGGAAGGCAACAATGAGGCTGTAGGCTCTGCGAATTCTTGTCTCAGCACAGGCAATCTTGATGAGGGCCATGAACTCACAGTAGGTGTGGGAAATGACATTGGTTCTGCAGTAGGGAAGCCAACGTAGCAGAAAAGGGTGAGGACTGAGAAGTACTGTGCCCCGGAGTATGATAGCTAGACCCATCCCCCCAATTACAGAATGTGTTAGAATAGCTGAATGTCTTAATGGATTACAAATGGCTACATAACGGTCAAAAGCCATGGCCAGGAAGAATCCAGACTCCATGGTGGAGCAAGAATGAATCAAGAAAACTTGAGTGAGGCAGGCTTCAATGCAAATCTCTCTATCATGAAACCAGAAGAGACTGAGAAGTTTAGGTACAGCTGTAGTACACACAATGAGGTCAGCTACAGCCAGCATGCAGAGGAAGAGGTACATTGGCTCATGGAGGCTGTGGTCTGTCTTGATGATAAACAGAAGAGAGAAGTTTCCCAGTAAAGCCAAAAGGTAGGCCACACAAAAGGGGATGGAAATCCAGATGTGGGCAGCCTCCAAACCAGGAATGCCAATGAGAATGAAGGTTGATGGATGGACATTTGTCTTATTGTGTGCTGACATAACAAGCATCAGATGTTTTAGCTTTCTTTTCATGAATTTTTCTCTAAAGTAAACAAATAATAATTTAAATATTTTGAAATCTGTGGTGAGTTAAGTAAACTAAAATGCAGAGGTTGCAGGTCATGAAGTAATTATAATGTCTATAAATATGTATATAGGAATTATTTTATCATCTAAGTGTCAGATATTATTTCAGGGGTATAATTTGTAATGTGGCTTATCTATAGATGTTAAATGAAGGAAAATAGCTAGGCACCAAATATCAGAGTTAAATATATGAAAATCAAAAATCTTTCATATATTGAGAGAAAAAGTGATACCAAATGAAAGCTAAAGAATATACATGAGTAATGGATTTGGAGAACTTAGTAATAAAAGTGCAATTGTAGGACACTAAATAGAGTGAGACAGAAGGAATAACAGGAGGTTTTGAATAGAAAATATTCTTTTCTAATAAGATTTTAGTCAAAATAGTTTGGAGACTTACCCACTTACAGGGTATAGCTTTGAGACTGAAATACCAAAATTTGGAGAATGTGCCGATTATTGTAGAACGTCAAGAATGAGGTTCATGCATCCTAACATGGGATTCATTCAGAATGACCAGAGTGTACCTGAGGACAGTGAGTCAGGAAATAAACAGCTCATTGTATTGGTCATAACTCTCTCATAGCCTGGAATTTGTGCTTACTCCTGACCTTAGCAGCAAGAACTATAACAATATAATTATAACACATATTCTGAGCTTCCTTCACTTTCTTACGTGTACCAGTTAGTCAAGTTTATGGCATGCTATTAAGTTCACTCTATTGCAGTTCAGTCTACTGCATTCAAGCTTTCCTTTATAACCCCTCCTTTGCTCTGCATACTTCTACTTCCTTGGCTGATCTCTACCCCAATTCCCATACCATGATTTTCAAATTATATTTGTTCCATATCTTAAGACTATTAGAACAACATTTTGAAAGTGAAGGGGAGCAGAGTATGCTACCCCCAAATATGCCACTCTGGCATGTTGATTATTTTAAAGTAAAATTACTTGAGAAATGGCCAGTACAATAAAGACACTCTGACCCTCCTTTATCCCATGACAGTATAAAATAAATCCATGTATATGTACCTTCCCTGTACCAGGAAGAAAGAAAGCATCATTATCACCAGAAATAGGGCATTTAGGGCCAAGAAGGCTGCATAAACAAAACTTCTTACTTCACTAATTTACTACTCCAAGCCCAGTTCACCTTGTCTTGTCAATTCTTCACAAATTTATTGTTTCCTTGTCTAAAAAGAAATAGCTTATTGCTCTGGTCACTTCTTTGAGTCTCATATTTTTATGAGTCTCTGTATATACAAAATTAAATTTGTTCATCTTTTGTTAATCTCTGTTATATTAATAAAATTATATACATGTTAACGAATGTAGAAGAAGGAAAAAAATGTTCATTCCTACAAAAGTTGTACTCCTCTCCTAATAGACAGTTTGTTTTGTTTCTCCTTTTCTTCCTATTAGGAACACGTTTGACACTGTTCCTGAGACACTCTTTTTACTTCATGAGTAAAGTCAAGATTTAGGGAGTCTCTCTGACCAATTAAAAAAAATCTGATGTCCATTGAAATGAAGACTGAACACCAATATTGAATTAAAATAATGACTTACATTTTTGTCTCTCAGTCTGTTGTGGAACTTTCAGACTCAAAGTTTTTGCTTTTGGCCTTAAGTTTGCTAGGAATGGATGTTCTCTTTTGACCCATGAAAACATGAGTCATGGAGCTTTGTGAAGTGTACATAATGGCATTTCTGTATGAATTATGGTATAAGTTGTGACACAAAGGATATGGAAAAACCAGATCATTGGGAAGTTATGTAATAATGGAATAGAAATTTTTAAATGCTTAATGTGATTTTATTGTTTTCCTGAGAACATTTTGTGATTCTAGAATTGTTATTATTAATTACAATGATAAATTGCCCTAATGATGTAACAGTCTATTTGTATTTGTGCATATAAGAAAGAGAATAGGGATTATCGCAAATCAAACATTAGAAAATACCAACATCTTTGATTTGATTATGAATACTAATTAAAGGCCCTCCACCCTCATTTCTAAGTCCGTAAAAGAACTAGTCCAAATCTAGGCTTTCTCTTCCTAATTAACCCTCTTCCAATGTACTTACTCTTAAAAGATGAACTTTTACCTCAGAGTGAAAATCAACAGATGTCACCAGACAAAAGCTCTCTCAATTTTACTCTGTTCTACCATGAGGTTTATTTATATATAAATTGAGCTAATGCATTTTTCATGCTTTCTCTTTTTTGTTCTGAAATGAATTTTTACATCCTTTTATCTATATATGTCATTCCATCAACGTTCTCAACTTTTTCATGCACTTTAACCTTCACTGTCTCTATTTGCTCTATTCCATTACACAACTTAAATATATTTACCAATAGAAAGTATGTGGACAAATTATGTAGAGAAAACATTCACACTGAAGTGAATACAAATATTCAATCATATACGGTAGATCTTATTTTTACTTGCAATCAGGAAATTAAAATTTAAAATAAATATAATACAATGTTATATTTATTTTTAACTAACACAATATCAAGATTGATTATAACAAGTGTTAGTGTGGTTTGGATTAAAAAGCAATTGTTATGCACACTTTATTGGAGAAATTGACCCAAATTTTAGAAGAAAACTGTGTAGTAACCATTATTATTTTTAAAAAACCCACAAATTTTGGCAGAACAGTTTAACTACTTGTCATCTTAGGGAATGAATAATGTTCACATAGACACATGGAAGTATATACTGTGATTCTCATTGTTAAACTGCCTGTAATACAATAAAAATGAAATATTCAATATGTCCATAAATATAATAATAAGTTAAAATATATGGAATATTTATATTATGGAAGGTTCATAAGCATAGAATAAATTATGTTTATAAAAAACGACATAGAAGGACATTCAAATGAAAAATAGCAGAAATTTGATTTTTTCATTAACATTAAAACACATACAAAAATTAAACATTTGTGCATGTGCATATGCGTATGTACATACAATATATAAACACATTTATACTGAGAAATTTATAAATACAGAAAACAATGTAAAAGGATGCAGACCCAATTGAGTAAAGGTATAAAACGTAGGCTAAATGAGAAGAATATGGATGTCATAATATAGCTATATCACTGTGGTTTGACTTTTTTTTAAATAGTGTCAATGTATTCTATATCTTCATGTGTTACCTGTATAGTTTAAGATAAGTAAAGAAATAAATGCAGAGTTACAATTGTATTCATCAGAAAAAAACATACAAACCAAGAAATTACAAATAAGATTTGGCCTTCTATGTTTTGTAAAATATTAAGAATTTTTCTAACCTCTTAAAATACTTTTCCCCTTATCTTTCTGTCTAGAGAACATGAAGTTGATGGCTTGTGTCTTTGTTCTTCATGGTATTTCTTCAGACACAAAACATCTTAGTAAATTGGTTAGAAATGAAGACTCTACTCATATCAGCTTCTCTGAGATTTTTTTTGAGAAACTTTGAACTATCAATAACGTCCCCCCTCTCAGTGTCCCTGTGTTCTGTGCACTTGTCTTGCTCATCTTTGGTCTCTCGTCATATCATATTTTATATTTCTGCATCACTTTTTCCTTTATTATACTGGAAATTCTTACTTATCCCAATGAATTAATAAAGATAAAAAGAAAAGGAATTATTATTATTATCGTAAACAATTTTAACATAAATGTAAGACAATCAGAGAAATCACTATAGATTTATTATAGCCCACTTCGTCCTTAAACACTGTGGTATATTAACAGTTTCCTGATTATAACATTAAATCTTTCAGACATACCCAGGGATCAGTTTTCAACAAAATTGAATTCTATCTGCATTTTTTTTCTTGTCTGATTACAGGATGCAGAAAAAGAGAGAACAAAGAAAAAGAAAGTCATATGTGCTTTTGAGAAGAATGGAATAAGTAAACTATAATGTCTTTTGGAAAATTCTACATTCTTATCCATCTCTTAACAAAAGTAAAACAAATCTACTTGAATTGGCTTATATTAAGATATTATATTATTTACTTTGCAGACATTATCCCAGTTGATCCTAACGGAAGTTTTTGGACAGATAATTATACTTATAACACAGATTAAAAATAAGATCAGAATGTTCACTTAAATTTCCTAAAACTATTCTACTATGAACTCAGGGACATGGAATTCAAACCCAAGTATAATTATAATGTTTATAATCTTTACAGTAATCTTTCTTTACATTAGGAGATGAGTACCCCATAAAATTTTATAAATGTAAAACAACATAATGCATGTAAGACTGCTTTGAGCAGCATGAAACATTGCTCAAATATCATAGATTTGCTCAAAAGATAGGATTGATACATCTATACTCCAATCTTTTTCTTCATCAGCCTTCCTCTGATGTACTAAACTAAACAGAGAAACTTATGTGCAGATTTATTCTTAAGCAAAGTTGCAGCCTAATCTCAACCCATAATAGAGTAAACAGTGGCAGTCTATTCAGGGGCCACCAACCCAAATGAGTTCAGTTGGCCCAAGAAATTCTACACATGCCTGTTTTTCAGAGCCTGTTTGCTCTAATTAGAGCCCTGAAACCTTCTGTTTGGCTATTGGACACCTAGCCCCTGACACGGATAAGAGTGATCACACTTTTACCTTGCTGGGGTTCTATGGGGATCAGGATGAGAATCTACCTGAGAAAACCTTTAGTTCTCTCAAGGCTTATAGCTTTTCCTAATGAGCTCAGTTATAGACATGTTTCCTAATTTTTGAGGCTCCCATGGGCAGGGAGTGGAGAAGGCCTCTTGATAGTGTCAAGGAAAAAAATAAAACATTGGGAATTAAAGATTTTAATTCAAAACTCAGGTCCCAAGCCTTTAGGGGTACCACCTTAATCACAAGAGAATCCAAGAAGGGTGGAGGGAGGGAAGGTGAGTCTTTATTGATTGTCTCTGGAGTCTACCTCTCAGAATGATTTGCTCTTAAATATATTATATGTATGGATCAAAAAAGGAAAGATATTATTGTGTGTTCACTACCCAAAGTCAAAACTACTTACATCACCATATATTTGATACCCTTATCCTTATCTGCTTCCCTCCATTCCCCCTTTCCCTCTGGTAGCCACTAAACTGTTATCTGTGTTCATGACGTTTTGCTTGTTTATCTTGTTCATTTGTTGCTTTCAGTTTTATATCTCACATATGAGTGAAATCAAGTGGTTCTCTACCTTCTCAATGACTAATTTTGCTTACCTTGATAATCTCGAGATCCATACATGGTGTCACAAATGACAGTATTTCATCTGTTTTTATGGCTGAGTAATATTTCGTTGTATAAATGTATCATTTCTTCTTTATCCAATCATCTATCAAAGAAGGTACTTTGAATGTTTCCATGCCTTGACCACCATGAATAATGCTGCAATGAACATTGGGTGCATATATGTTTAGAGACAAATGTTTCCAAATTTGGGGGATACTCACAAGAGGAATTATTGGGTCATATGGTAAGTCTATTCTTAGTTTTTTGAGGAACCTCCATACTATTTTCTATACCAATTTACATTTCTACCAGCAGTGTATGAAGATTCCTTTTCCACCACAACCATTCCAATACTTGTTATTATTTATCCTGTTATTGATAGCTATTCTAACAGGTATGAGGTGATATCTCATTGTGGTTCTGATTTGTATTTCCCTAATAGCTAGTGAGGTTGAGCATCTGTTTATATGTCTGATGGCTGTTTGTACGTCTTTTTTGACAGAAGTGTCTATTCAGGTCCTCTATTTTTTTAACTGGATTTTGTTGTTGTTGTTGTTGTTGTTGCTGTTGTTGTTATTGTTTAGTTCTATGCGTTCTTTTTGCATTTTGGATATTACCCCATATCAAAGATGTTGTTTGCAAAAATCTCCTGTTCATTTGGTTGCCTTTTGGTTTTGTTGATGGGTTCCTTTTGCCGTGCAGAAGCTTTTTAGTTTGATATAGTCCTGTTCATTTATTTTTGCTTTTACTTTTTTAGGTTTTGGCATCAAATGCATAAAATTCTCTCTAATCTAAGGTTCATGAGTTTAGTACTTATGTTTTCTTTTATATATTTAGGTCTTATATTGAGGTCCTTGATCCATTTTGACCTAATTTTGGTGCATTGTGACAGATAGAAGTTTAGTTTCATTCTTTTACATGTGGCTTTCCAAATTTTCCAGCACTGTTTATTGACAAGGCTTTTTTTTTTTTTTTCTCCATTACACATTTTTGGCTCATTTGTCAAAAATTATTTGCCCATTTATATGTGGGTTTATTTCTAGGCTCTTAATTCTGTACCACTGGTCTGTGTGCCTTTTTTCTGCCAGTACCATGCTATATTATTGAATTGTACTCTTGAAACATATGTGACTGTGTTAACCAATGTCACCCCAATAAATTTAATTAAAAATAAATAAAATCACTTAGATCCTTCCCCTTAAAAAAAGAAAAAAGTAAAGAAAAGATAGTCTTTAGTGTCTTCGATTTAAACAATGCTTTTTTATTTTTAATATAAAACATATAAAGAAAAGACTAACATTGATTATAATGTTAACTTGATTTGTTTAATTTTGTCCTATGATTATATTATTTATATAATTTTGAATATTTAAATCATATTAGAATTAAAAATTTTATATCATAAATTTAAGTTTTATGTTATGACATATACCTTAATTATTTTCATAATTCATCAGAATAAATTTTACAGAAAATTTATTATATTATCTAAAATAAAATGGAGATTTTGATAAAAATTCAAATGTATCTTAACATGAATGTGGAAAATTTGACATATTTAAACATACGATCCTCTCAGCCATTTAAAGGTATTCTAGGCTCCTTGAAGAACTTGAACAATTTTAAAATCATTATTGTGTCAATGTCACTATTTTTAGATTGTAAAACTTGAAATTTTATCATTTTATTTTTACATTTAATTATATTCTTTATGTGTGTCTTAAGTCTTGTGTAAATTACCTACATACAGTGGGGCTCCATTATATGGGGTTTCCATATTTACAAATTTATCTACTCCCTAAAATTTATTTGTAAACCTAAATAAATGCCTGTGACACTTTAACAGTCATTTGAAGACATGTAAAGAGCTGAGAAAAATTTGAGTTGCTTGACAAGCTCATTCCAAGCTGAGTTTAAATAAAGTGATACTCTGATTTCTCATTTTGGGCTGTAAACAAACAAGTGTCATTTTTGTGTTCTATTTGTGTGTGTTTTTTTTAATTTTTATGCTTTTGCTGATGATTCCATTGTTTAAAATGGCCCCCAAGTATAGCACTGAAATGCAATAGACTAAACAGATATTTTAAATTTATTTATAAAGTGCACTGGAATAAAATACTTTTATAGTGTTCCTAAGTGCAAGGAGGTTATGATATATCTTGTGGAGAACATAACTGTATTAGATAGGAGTTATAACATTGTTGGTTGTGAGTTTAAAGTTAATGTATCAAAAATATAGCACACCCAGACAAAGGAAGAGGGAATTCGCCTATCTGAAGTGAAGACAATCTGGCAAGTACTAAAGTAACATCTGTAGTGTGTGATAAAGGAATGAAAATGATGAAACGGAGGTTACATTTGTGGATTCATGAGATGACAATTAATAAAAAAAAATGTAGTGCTACGCATTGTTGTGAGGTCAAAGATACTTATAATTATATTGTTTTTGCCCAGAGTCAAAAAACAATTAAACTCTTCTTGGCTGTGCTGGCTAGCTAGCACATTTCAAAAGGCCTGAAGAACTCTCACAGCTGAGAATCCTAAGAGACCTAACTAGGCATAATTAGCAAATGTAATTTGGGGTCCTGAATGGGATTCCATGAGAGAAAAAGGACATTAGGTAAAACTAAGGGAATCTAAATGAGATCTGAACTTTAGTTAATTCATTAGTTATAACAAGTGACCTTAAAAATGTAAAATGTTAATGATAGGGGAAATTATGTATGGGCATGTGAAGACTCCCTGTATAATATTTGCAGTTTTCTGTAACCTACAATTGTTCTAAAAATTTTTAGAAGTTTTTAAAGTTAAAAAATAATAATGTACAGAAAATCAATTCACCAAAAAGTAGTTTCCAGACCTAGGAGAAAGAAACAGGACATGGTCAATGAGACATCAAGAATTTTAACATACTGTTGAAATTGTGAAAGAAGACAAGTGACAAAGGAATAAACAACACCAATAAAAAAAGATGACTACACTGTATAGAGAATCTAAAAACACACCTATTTACCTTTCACAACAGTGCTGACATTGCCAATCTCAGTATCACCCTCCAGAACCTACAAATACCATAACTTTCCTGACTCTGCTCTAGCAACAAAAACCCTGATGTTCTGAGGTACTTTCAATTTATGGGGATAAAGAAGGCCAAAAGTGCTAGAAAGCCCAAATTACTTGCTTAGATGCATAAGCAAGCCAAGAAAGACTACACAGCTTTTACTCAATCGGAATGCTAATGTTCTGGAATCCATTTGTTTGACTCGTGTTTTATTCATTATTGCAATAAATCTAGGCAAGGAAGATTATGTCACTTATTAACTCCCCAATAACTCCAAGTGTGAATTCTAGGAAACATCCCCATGGCAACTCCAATCAATATGAGTTTCCATGTAATATCCTAACCTAGGAATATTATTAGCTAAATTGCTCAGATTATTACCCATAAAGAGTTACAAATTTCTTACTATATCAGAAAACATTTTAAGTGCTATACAAGGAGTAGTTGTTTAAAAAATATTTACTACAATGTTTTGTACTGGGTATTATTCTGCCCATTTTAAAGGAGGAACTAGAGACCCAGAGATAAAATTTTTGCCCAAATTCATACATCCATTACGTAGGAGGAATAGGATTCAAACACATGCAGTCTAAGTCCATCTATTTAGCCGGTTTCCTTTATCTCACACTTTATTCCCTAGACTTCTGTCTTTTTTTCCCAGTAAATTAAATCTTATCTTATTGTACTATTATGAAGAACCAGAAAGAAGAGAGAGAATTCGTGTTCAAAACAACTGGTCTTTGTTTTATTATATCACCCACCTAAGTTCCAATGCATAGTCTGTAAAATGATGGATCCTAGCTGGGCTTCAAGTTTTTTATGAGGTTGAATTTAAGGTTGAATTGTGTTTTGAACTGGGTAGGAGCAAAAAGGCAGGTAAGTTTTGGAGAAATTGATCAGATAAGAGCAATAGAAACACTATGGTAACAAAAAGAAAAAGCTCAAATGACTTGCCAAACCATTATATTAAATTCTCCCAGGCTCTCTGTGACCTGGACATATCTGTGAGGCCTATGAGAGGAAATTTAGAACTAGAGTGATCTCGAGGAGAAAGAGTGGAAGGTAAGGACTTCTCATAGCCTCTCCTGCCTAGAGAAAAGCCAATGCATTATGTGTCATCCCAAGCTTGGTAGTCAGCTTTCAGAATCGGGACTTAAAAAAAAAAAAATTATCAATGATATTATACTTCATATGAGGCGTCTAGCTCAGTGCCTCTGGGAACTTCTGTTTTCTAGAGAGCACCAAGTTTGTATAAATCTCTCATTTCAGTCAGAGTGGGTGAAAATGGAAACATTCTGTGTGGGGCAGGGGAGCTAGCTCATCCAAAAAGTTTTGCTGGTAAGTCTGGCCTTGGGGCCAGAAAGGAACAATTAAGGCAGGAGCCATTTTACTGTGTTTTTTTTTTTTTTAGTTGAGATTTAGGTTGAAGAGATAAACTACATAACCAGAATGAAGAACAAAAAAGAGGAAAACTAACAGGGAAGGTATCAGTGAGTCCAGAGTGTAAGAAGATAATCATTTACATAGACTCAGATTCTACTCCAAGAGAGACTTTATTAAATCTTGTTCTTAAATATTTAGATAAGTTGTGTGTGTGTGTGTGTGTATGCATATACAGATACCTTTTTAACTTTCTATGTTGTCTGTTTTTCTCTAAATCTTTGCCATTCGACCACTTTTTCTTTTGCATATTGTAATTATATCTTGATCTTCAATCTGCTCTTGCCTTCTTTTACTGTCACCATTCTTGCAGAACTTTACCCAACTTTGAATATCTCTATGTCCTCCATTCATCTCTCAAGATAAATATTTCACAGTTCATGACTAGATAACATGATGGTAAAAAGTACCAGATTAAAAATCGAATTTCCAAAGCTATTGAAAAGAAATTACTTTTAATTGCTTGACTCATCATTTACAAAACCAATTCCACAGTTTTCAAAACATTTCTAGATCCACACAGATCCAGAATCTTTGAGCAATAATCTTATCTCAATTTAATTTCTATATATTGCTTTAAGTTTTTTCCTAATTAGTAGTTAATACAAATATTGTAATAGCAATGTAACACCAACTGGTAGAAAAATTTAAATAATAATTTAGTACTTATGTTATTAGAATTTCCTAATTTATTTTGGCCTCCTAATATTGCTTTATATTTATTTATTATTCCTGAACTAAACTTGTAAGATATTTATTATTATTTCAGTATTATACATGGAGAAATATGGCCCACAGAAGATAGCTATTTTCTCTATTGTGTTCTATTTACCTATTGTGCAAATGCCACACTACCTTGATTACTATAGTTTGTTTGATAAGTTTGAAGTTCTGTATTATAAGTCTCAGTTTTGTTATTCTTTTTCCAATATATTTAGGGTATTCCTATAATTATTTTAGAATATACTTAAATTTCTTGGTGTTGTTTGAAGCTGTTCTAAATTTATTGATCAATTAAGAAAGAATTGACACCTTAATATATTTCAGTCTTCCAAACCATGAATATGTTATATCATTAAAACGTTTTTTTTTTTTTTCATGTTTTGTAAGTGCTTGTTATTAAGTATTCCAGATTTTTGGTGCCATTATAAGTGGTATTGTAAATTTTTACAAAGTTATAATTTAAATTTTAATTTTAATTTCTTTGCTAATAGCATACAGAAAAAGTATTGATGCTTATACTTGGGTAATAGATGGGCAAAATGATTGATTCTAATTTCTTTGATTTTTTGTAAATGTTCATATACATTATTTCAATATTTCATTCCAATATTAGTGCCTTCTTATTTCTTTTTTTGACATATCGACCTTGTTAGAACATCCAGTAAAATATTAAATATATGTAATCGATATTAGTTGATTTTGAGGTTTTTCATAAATTCCTTTCACAAAATTGAATAAATTTTATTTTATTTTTTTTTTGCCTAGTATCCTGTAAGGTTTTTTTCAATATCATACATGAATCCTAAATTAATGACTACTTCTTCTAACTTTATTAAGATTATCTTTTTTTGCATTATTTATTATATAATGAATCACAACTTTATTGACCATTAAAGAAAAATACTAACCATTCATTCATCAACTACAGCATAAAAGCACAATTTCTTTAAAAACAGCTATAACCACATTCTTGTGAGAGCAAATAAACAGAAACATAATACCTACAGAGAAGACGCTATGCGTGCAGATGAACCTTGTAAGTGGATATTTTCTTGACCATCATATCAAAGATTTTTTCTATTTTAATTTCATGTCCGATTTTAAAATAACATTTTAGGGAGTTTACTCTTATGTATCTGCTCAACTAAGTAACTAAGGTAACTTGAAAATTATACAAGTTCTGGTTACTGAAAGGGTTCTCAGTTGAAACTAGCATATGTAGAGAGCATTTTACAAAAGAATGAGCTAACGATAATCATGAATCACTGCACCACACTCCCATCAGAAAAGATTGTTTCTAACTGCCACATCCCCATGGGATATTAAATTTGATGGGCAATAATTTTAATATCTTTGATCGTGAATTGCTCTCAAATTCCCTCCTATTATGTGCTTAAGAGTTTAATCAGAATGTTATCATATACAGTGATATCCAACCATTTTATATTTCCTTATATCTCCCCAGAAATACTGAAGAAGACAGGAGAGTGTTTTCCAAGAGTTCTCAGGAAGATGTCCTCTGTCAACGATACTGCTTCACATCCCTCTGTCTTCCTTCTGCTGGGTATACCTGGTCTGGAAGCTTTCCACATCTGGATTGCCTTCCCTTTTTTAGTTGTTTACCTGATAGCACTTGTGGGGAATATCACAATCCTGCTTGTGACCAAGACTGAGCAGAGTCTTCATCAACCCATGTTCTACTTTCTGGCTCTTCTTTCTTTATTGATCTAGGCCTTTCCACTTCTACCATCCCCAAGATACTGGCCATCTTCTGGTTCAACTTTAGGGAAATAAGCTTTGAAGGCTGCCTCATGCAAATGTTCTTTATCCACACCTACACGGGTATAGAGTCTGATGTGCTCCTGGCCATGGCAATTGACCGCTTTGTTGCCATCTGTTATCCACTGAGATATACGACTATTCTCACCAACAAAGTGGTAGCCATCATGGCCTCTATTGCTGTTGGGAAGCCAGCTCTTCTTGCCACCCCCTTTTGCCTTCCTCTCAAAAGACTGCCTTCCTGTGGACACTATATTATTCCCCATACCTACTGTGAACACATGGGAATTGCCCGTCTTGCCTGTGCTAACATAAGAGTCAACATCATCTATGGCTTATTTACCATTGCTACCCTCATCTTTGACTTGATTCTCGTTGCCCTTTCCTATGTTCAGATATTAAGAGCTGTTTTCCGCCTTTCTTCCAGGGATGCCCAACTCAAAGCACTTAGCACATGTGGTTCACATGTCTGTGTCATCTTAGCTTTTTACACCCCCGCATTTTTCTCCTTTATGACTCACCGGTTTGGTAGAAATGTTCCTCGCTACATTCACATACTTCTAGCCAATCTGCATGTGGCTATTCCTCCTTGTTTGAATCCAGTCATTTATGGGGTCAGGGCAAAGCAAATTAAGAACCAAGTTGTAAGAATATTTGTAAAGAAAGTGTGACCCAAATGTATTTGTAAATTGTTACGTTCTTTCAGGCTAACCATTTGCTTGTACATTTCTCAGGGTGCCTAAAACTGAAACTATGTAAAAGCCACTGAGGCATTACTTAGCCTTTATCAGAATCTCCTAAACTCACCTTCAATAAGTTCCTTTATGTAATTTGACTTTCAATAAATCATACTATTTTTCTCACTGAAAGTGACCAAAGACTGTAGAGCCAAGTAAAAAAATGTGAGGGGCAATGATGCTCACCATGTCAGTAGCAGAATTTACGTACAGGTTTGTTAAAAAGGAAGAGTTCATTGGCATGCATTTTACTTTTTTTTCTATTTTTTTACATGTAGATGTCTAATTGTTCCAATACCATTTGTTGAAAAGTCAATCTTTTTTTCATCGTATTACCTTTGCTCCTTTGTCTAAGATTATTGACTATATTTACATGGGTCTATTTTTTGGCTCTCTATTCTGTTTCATTGATGTATTCATTTATTCTTTTGCCAACATCATGCTTTCTTACTTACTATAGCTTTATTTTAATTCTTAAAATCCAGTAATGTCAGTTATCCAATTTTATTTTTTTATTCAGTATTATGTTGACTATGCTGAGTCTTTTTACTTTCCATATAAATTGTAAAATCAGGTTTTCAATATTCACAAATCATTTGCTGTAATTTTCATTGAGATTGTATTAAATCTGTAGGTCAGTTTGTGGAGAACTGACACTTTGACAATATTGTCTTCCTACTCATAAACATGTGATATTTCTTTGTTTGCTTATTTTTTGATATGTTTCTTTAGAGTTTTGGAGTTTCTCTCAGATTGATATTGTATACATTTTTAAAGACGTATACCTAAGTATTTATTTATAGTTGTTAATGTAATTTGTATTGTGTTTTTATTTTCAAATTCCAATTTTTGTTATTGTTATATAAGGAAAAGATTGGCTTTTGTATATTAACCTTGTAACATGTAAATTTGCTAAAATCAATCATTACTAATAGGTGATTTTATCTATGGTAAGCATAGGCCTATGTTCACACGAGGTTTTCTACACAAATATTCAGAGCTGCTTTATTCATAATATCCAAAAGCAGAAATCAGAAGGGTGATAGGTATGTATTTCAGTGGTACATGAGGAAATTTGAAGGGCTGAAAGATATATTTATAATCTTTATTATTATAATTATTTCATAGGTGAATACATATGGCAAAATATCTTCAATTATACACTTTAAATTTGTTCTCCTTGTTGTATGTCAGACATGAATAAAGCTGTAAAAGCATTTTTTAATAAAACTACTAATGACTGCCTTTCTTACTCGTAATATAAGCCAAAGACATTAGTGTTACCTGGGTATTCTAAATGTTTGGTACCTAAAATATCCTTGAATTTTTTATCCTACTCTTCTTTTTTTTTTTTTTTGCATATTATTCTCAGAGTATATGAACTTCTTTGTTTCTTTCAGATTCCTGGACAGTGAAAATTTCAGAGCTTTTGCTTTTTTATTTCCTTAGCCTAGAATACTACTTCATCAGAGATTTCCTTGTTAAATAAGCCCTTCATTGTCTTCAAACGTTTTCTCACATATCATCTGCCAAGTGATACTTTTTCTAGCAACACTAAATATAAATATATCTTCTATCACATACACAACACCTCCTCATTTACCTACCTTTTTTTTCATATCAGTTATTTCTAACTATTACTTTATATTTATGGTTAAAACTTTTTATTAGTAAGGTAGTCCAGTGTAAACAAAATACTATGAGTGCACTACAATCAATGTCTCCCACAGATCAAAACTAAAATTTGGAAAAAATATAAAAAACCAGTTATCTCAGGATTCTATAAAATTAGCAAATCAGGCAAGTTGAAACAGCGAGTCAAAATTTGAACAGGAGATTAGTATTATGCAAATTCTCAAAAACATTTTTTTATGTTCTTATCTTCCATTGATTAGTGGATAGGAATCCAGCTGGGATATAGCTAGTTACACAAGTAACAAAAGGAAAAAAAAGGAAGGAAGAAAGGAAGGAAGGAAAGAAGGAGAGAGAGAGGGAGGGAGGGAAGAAAGGAAAGAGAAAGAAAGGAAGGATTGGGTCTAGAGATTATGTATGAAGTCTCTATGTTATCCCTCCCTTCAGTATCACTAATCACATCAAATGGAAGTGATCTAAACACAGGGATTTAAGATAGAGATAGTGAGATTGGATAAAGGAACAAGACCTAACTGTATGCTGTGTACCAAAATCCACTTTAAATATGAATATATAGAGAAGTTAAAAAAAGAGAAATATTTAAAGAAGTTGAAGTGGTTTTATTAAAATTGGACAAAGTAAAATTTAGAATAAGGAAAACATTTAATAATAAAGATTGATATTATATAATAAAATAATCAATTCTCCAAGAAGACATATGCATACTAAATGCATATGCACTTAACTGCACAGCTTCAAATTACATGAAAAAAACTGATGGAATTAAAAGAAAATATAGGCAAATCCGCAGTTATATTTGGAGAATTCAAGATTCCTATTTTAGTATCCAATAGGAGAAGTTAGAGAAAATTAACAATGAAAAGATGTAGGATGCAACTAAAAAGTAGATTAGACTAAGATTTATAGCATTAAATACTAAGTGTACATTACTCACTTTTATTAATTTGTTATAAACTACACTAAGGGTTGTAATTTTGACTCTTTTTTTTTCATTTGGTTAATCTTATAAATTAATAAGCATGTTTCGCAAAGACACTGAACAAATACATACACAGGGAAGGGATGATATTGAAATAATTTTACCTTTATTGAGTGCTTAAATATGCTAGAAACAGTGCTAAACATTTTGTAATCATTAACTTTAACATAGGTATTATTATTTCTGTTTCACAGATGTGCAGATAGTTGAAATTGTATATAATTTCACATGCAGAATAGTACTAGAAGAATTGAGATTCTAACTCTTGGTCTTCCTGATCCTAGAATTCAAGAAATTCACATCAAAGACTTATAAGGGGAGAGGAGTAAATAGAAAAGTAGGTCTCTGAATTCTCAGTTGATTTTAGTCACAAATAATTGTAGAACATAGTCTCAGATCTGTTTGATCTTTACTCCATAGATGATTGGGTTCAGCATACAGGGTACCAACAAGTACATGCTGGCCAACAGAATGTGGGTGTGTCATGATATTCACTTACTAAAAAGGTGGGTGATGAAGGAGAAAAGAGCAGGGATGTAGAAGGTGAGGATGACACAAACATGAGACCCACAAGTGCCGAGGGTCTTCAACCTGGCATCTTTAGAAGGAAGATTGAATACGGTATGGAGTATCTGCATATAAGACAGAGAAATGCATGCCACATCAGTCCCAACAATTAAGATAAGGATGGCCAAACTATAAATACAATTGATGAAAAAGTCGGCACAAGTCAATTTTACCACCATATGCCATATGCTCACAGTATGTGTGGGGGACAACATTAATCCAGCAATATGGCCAGAAACGGATGTGGTGTCATTAGCACTAACCCACGGAGAAGTGCCACCATGCCAATCCAAGTCTCCACAGAATTTGTGAGAATGGATGAGTGTCTCAGAGGATTGCAGATTGCCACATACCAGTCAAGGGCCATGGCCACAAGAAGCCCTGACTCTACCCCAGAGAAAGCATGGCTAAAAAACATCTGAGTGAGGCAAGCATGGAAGTTGATGATTTCATAATACTTAAACCAGAATATACCAACATCTTTGGAAGACTAGAGGTTGACAAGATGAGGTCTGTGATGGCCAACATAGAAAGAAAATAGAACATGAGTTCATGAAGAACAGCCTTAGTTTTGTTGATGAAAAGGAATAGTATGTTTCCCATGAGGGCAACAATATACATTGAGAAGAAAGGGATAGATATCCAAACATGCATGTCTTCTAGACCAAGTGTGTTCATCAGGATGAAGGTACTGGGACTAACCAATACAGTGGAGTTAGACTCAAGCATGGTGATTAAGGCTGCATGAGGACATAATCCTGCTCTTTTTCCCTCCTTTGTACCTAGAGTAATCAAATGCACATATGCTCTGATAAATATATAATATGGAATTACTCAGTGTAAAAATGCAACCAAGCAAATGTATTCAAATATAAAGTGCCCCTTGGTGAGCTTCTCTGAAATTGGAAGTATTTCATCCCTCACTGCCTGCTATTAATCTCATTAAGAGGTATTTGGGGATGGAGACTATCTTCTCTAACTGCTACTGCTGTGCCTTATGCTCAGACACTCCAGAGTATTCAGCTTGATAGTAGGTGTTCTGTGTCTGTTATAATCAGGCTAACTGAAAATCTGGATAAATATCAGTTTCCTTACGTCCTAACATGGCAATGCTAAAAACAAAACATACATACATACATGAATATATGAAAATTTTAATGGTTAGTCCTTTAGATATGATACAAATATGTAATCTGGAATCCTCTGAGACATTAATTTATTCTCTCTATATATAGATATATATTCCCCAAGGAGTAAACTATTAAATCTTTCTTTTTATAATATTTATATTGAGATGCTAACTAGGGTGTGTGTGCTTCTTACTACACCCAAGAATGTGGATGACACCTTAGGAAAGAAAGATGGTGAGCTCTCAATCAATCAATCATCAAGATTTAAAGTTAAGTGAGAATTTCTACTTTTCCTGTCATAATATGTACCACAAAAATGCTGAGTCATTATTCACTGTCTAGTTGCTGATTTGGGTGAATTATGATGAAGTCACCATTTCCATTCTTAAATTATAAAAAAAGAAACATACTTTACATAAGCTAAATATTCTTCCAAAGTCACATGATCAGCATGTACGAGGAGGAGATAACACACCCTAAATTCACTCCAAAACTTCACCTTTGTTCTTCTACATATGCAATCAAAATAAAGAAAACATTAATGTTTTCACAGCTCTTGTTGTGAATGATTATTACAGACTACCCAGAAACAATAATGACAGATGTTCTTATTTATTTTATTTTACAAATGTGTTTTTGTGGATTAACATGGTTTATAGCAAATCCATAAAATAATCCTAAACTTTTTCTATTCCAACATCTCAGTTGATGTCAAGATGTTCATTGTGAAACTAGTGGTCGGTATGTTATTCCTTATGAATTATTCCCAAGCCCAGAGAATATATCTGCACACACTCCTTTTTCCAAAGTTGATACCAGTTGACTGGTGGGCTGAAAATCCTATAAGGATGGTTAAGGAAAACCTCCAGAGCACCCTGATCTAACTTTGTAAGCGGCTTACATGTGGCAGGACTACAATGGTTTACCTGTTCATATGAGGCAGTCCGGAGAAGTCTCTAACTTATCTTCAGAGGGACCACATTGCCCTTCTCTGCTCCGTGTTCTCAGTCTGTTTTCAGCACAGCTGATTCTCAGGGATCCACAGTAATTATGAATATTTATTCCTCATCTCTAGGAAACTCTTCCTTAAAGTAGTATGCTACATCACTACCTATCACTTCTTTGGCTTGAGTGAACATAGATGAGTTGTCTATGCCTCCAAATTAAGTGCGTTATGTTGAATCAAAGCCAAGAACTCAGAGATTTGAATCACTCACTGCATGGAAAGCTCATTGTAGGCTGTAGGTTTTATAATCCACTGGGGAACAGTCCCAGGTGGTTCAAACTCTGCGACAGATGTTTTTCACCTGCTGGTAAGTGTCTCAGTAAGTGTAAGTGATACCTGAGTGAGTATACATTTTCTCTATCACATGATGTCAGTTGGTAGCAATATTGAGACTAAAGGAGGTTTTTAAAGAAACAGTTTATTTACTGAAGTGCCTCTGCCTACAGTAGTTCTGTTAAAATTAGTTGAGCTAAAACTACTTCAGTTAAAATTAAGGATGCAGTCATATAGCATAGTTAGCTGAGAAGGCAATGTAGAAAAACAGTCCAAAAATAGATCCCTGTGAAACTGTTTCAGACTATACATGTATGGTTCTCCCTGTCTCTCTTTCCCTCTCTCTCCATGCCCCAAATGTGTGCATAACATATTCATATGTGTGTATATGTCCATACAGATATGTATAGCCTTATAAATCCATACATATGTACACACATTCACATTTATATGTATATATACATATGCATACACACACACTGCACCCATAAGTAGCGTGGTGATATTTGTATTACAAACAAAATACCATTATACACACTTATGTATGTTTGTGTATGTGTATGATTATAACAATTTAATCATTAGTAAATATTCATTAAATAATTACTATGTACCTCGTCTATGCCAAATGCTTTGAAAACAGCACTGGAAAAACAATACGTCCATTCTCTCAAGAATCTTATCCACTAATAAGGGGATTCATATTATTAACATTTTAAATAATATGTACAGAGAAATTAAATAGGATAACATTTTGATAAATGATTTGATTGACTGCCTTAAGTCGATCAGACAAAGAAAGCCCTTTCGAAGAGGTGACTTTTGATAGATATCTAAATAATGAAAATTGTGTTAAGAAATGATTGGAAGATACAGGTTCTAATACCAATTCCAATATGTGGAGAGGAGGTTTTCCCACACCAACAAGCAGTTCCAAGACGCTAACTGCTGCAGTTTCTCTCCTCTTGTTTTCAGATGTAACAATTATTGGTATTTTGTGCCTTGCAAGGTGCAGTAAAACTTGTCTGTATTAAGCCCATCTCTGCATTGCTGCTGCCCCACTATGTTCAAACTGTTCATGGACCCAGGTGGCCACCTCAAAGGAGTACACAAACAGGTTTATCTTGTGGTTTCAATCACCACCGGAAACTCGAAGTGGTTTTTCTGATGGGTATCAATATATACGACTTTAATGTACCCCTGAAACTCCCAGAGTGAATCCATAGGGCCATGTTCCACACAGGCAGGCATCCCTTTAATAGCCCAATTTTCCATTGCTTGTCTACCTGATCATACAGCTAGGTCAATAGCTACTGCACATGAATCAGTAAAAACACAAACACAGAGGCTTTACCATTGCTCAAATCTTCAATCACTGCTAGGAAAACTGCATGCAATTCAGCCCATTGAGTTGATTTATGTTTACTTTCTTCAATGATAGTCTTTCTATGCACTGGTCTTAATGCAGCGGCATTCCAAGTGGGATGTTGTCCATTCATCTTGGCCCTGACATCCATAAACCAAGCAGATTTTTGTTGTTCAGTCAAGAGCTGTTCATAGGGCATTGTCTACGTGTCAATCAAAATCTCTACATGACTGTTTATAGTAGCTTTATTCATAATTGTCAAAACTTGGAAGCAACCAAGATGTCCCTCCGGTGAATGGATAAATAAACGGTGGTATATCCAGGTAGTAGAATATTATTCAGCCTTAAAAATAAATGAGCTACCAAGCCTTTGTGAGACAAAGAGGAGTCTTAAATGCATATTATTAAATGAAAAACACCTATCTCAAAAAGGCTGTATCTTGTATGATTACAATTCTATAACATTCTGGAAATGGCAAAATTATGGAGATGGTAAAAATATCAGTGATTTTAGGGGCTGGGAGAAGGAAAGAATGAATAGATATAGCACAGAAGATTTTACTGCAGTGGACTATTCCGTATTATTCTATTATAATGGATACATGTCATGATACATTTGTAAAATTTCACAGAATGTACAATATTAAGACTTAACCCTAATGTAAACTATGGACTTTTGGAGATAAGAATAAGTAAAATATTTTAAGTGATTGTAAGAAATGTACCACCTTTTGGGTGCTAATCATAGGGGAGGCTGTGTATGTGTGGGAGTATATCAGAGAGTGTATGAAAACTCTGTAACGTCCTCTCAATTTTGCTATGAGCCTAAAACTGTTCTAAAATAAAGTTAACCTAAGTAAATAGATACATAGATAATATATAGGTATGTAGATAAGTAAAAAAATAAATAAATAAATCGAATGTTTTGCAACAGAGAATGAGCTGAATAAAATCTAAGATAGCGATACCAAGCTACCTTTGTGAAAATCAAAAAAGATTAAATATTGAAATTGGATTTATTCATAACACTTAACACTTCTTCATAGTCATAAAGTGAAATTCAAGTTAAGTGTATAATAAATGATATCATTTAAAATATATATTTCATTTTCTGAAAGTTAAAAACCAGCTACATTCTTTGAATTCTATTATATTCTTTTAACTGTCGTCATGAATTAATTGAGATGATCTGTATTATATAAAGCCAAGTTAATAACAGGCAATGCATGAGATTGAGGAATGGGGAATTGGAGGAAAGTGGCTAAAGGTACAAACTCCTCGTTATAAGTATTAGGGGTGTAATGAACAACATGATGACTACAGGTAATGCTGCTGTGTGTTATATGGGAAAGTTGTTATACGAGTAGGTAATAAGAAAAACATTTTTTTCTGTTATATTTATATGAGATGGTAGATGTTAACTAAACCTATTATGATAATCATTTCATAATATATGTAAATCAAACCATCATGCTGTACATCTTAAAATTATACAATGATGTATGTCAATTATTTCATAATATATGTAAATCAAACCATCATGCTGTACATCTTAAAATCATACAATGATGTATGTCAATTATTTCTCAGTAAACCTAGGAAAAATAACAGATGCTGCATTTCTCCTCAAAATTGATGTGACTTCTTAAACAGCTACTTTGATGAAGGATATTCTCATGCGATGGGATATTTGTGTATAGATTTTTCAGCTGATCACCATAATTTTCTATTTCTATTCCTTTCCCTTTATTTTATATATTTTTCCAAACTCAGATTTTCTAAGGTATATATTATTCTTGAGGCAAAAATCACCTAAATTCAAGCTGTGGCACATACGTACTTGTACAAAACCTCTATATTAGTTATACAGGATCAAAGACTATATTATAACCTAATTTTTTAAATACCAAAGAGTATATAATAAGCCTAATCTCAACTGTAGTCCCAATTTCTGTACAATAGTAGAAAATTTTAAATTTTCAGATACATACTTTGCCGATGATTATTATTCTACTTTCTATTCCTAGATTAGTATCTGTTATAAAGAGGAGAAAATAAATGCTGCCCCTCTATAAAGTTTTACTGGCACCTGTGTATCAGTAACTCCAGATCAACATGTATGTACCTGTGCCAATAAATGACAGAATGAGCAAACACTGTCCTAATATATACTAAGTCACTTTTGTATCTTGAACTGATTATATGCTGGAATTAATTAAGAAATGACATGAATTAAGAAATGGCCCTGTACTGTAAATAGACATGTCTCTCATGAAATAGAGTATAATTACCAGGAACTACTCTATTTTGTGTATTAACTATACCTTTTTTGAGCAACTCTGACCCAGTGCTCACCTGGAAAGTTTCAGTTGTCTTAGGTAATATCAATTTACTTAAATATAGACAAGGTCATGGTTCCATAGTATCACCTGTTTTGCTGGTGATTTTAAAAGGCTTAGTAATGCAAATGCAAGTATCTATGAAGACTTTGAGAAACTCCTCTCGAATGTTTTTGGTTTTGACACCATAGATGACAGGGTTCATCATAGGAGAGATAAGGAGATAAATATTGGCTATAAAGATGAGGATGTGTGGAGCTATGCTATGACCAAATATGTGAGTGATAAAGGAGAAAAAGGCAGGTGTATAAAACACTAAGATGACCCAAACATGAAAGCTTCATGTGCTTAAGGTCTTGAGTCTGGCCTCCCTTGATGGGAAATGAAACATGGCATGAAGAATGAGAATATACAAGTATATATTTATTAGGAAGTTCAGCCCACCAGTAAGTAAGGCAAGAATTAAACCATAATTGGTTTAATGGTGGATCCTGGTGTTGGTTTAATGGTGGATCCTGGTGTTGGCACAGGCCAGTTTGATCAGGGCCATAAGTTTACAGTAGGTGTGGGCAATGACATTGGTTTTACAGTAGGGAAGCCTCATCAGTAGGAAAGGATGAGGAGTCAGCAAGATAATTCCACGTAAAACAACGGCCAAACTCAAAGCCATGGTCACTCCATGTGTTAGGATGGTGGAGTGCCTCAGAGGGTTGCAGATGGCCGCATATTGGTTAAAGATCATGACCAACAGGAATCCCGACTTCATGGTGGACAAAGAGTGGATGAAGACTATCTCGGTGAGGCAAGCTTTGAAGTTAATTTCTCCGTCATTGAACCTGAAGAGACTGTGGATCTTGGGAAGAGCAGTGGTACAAAGCATTAGGTCATTCACAGAGAGCATGAAGAGGAAGAGATACATGGGTTTATGAAGACTGGGGTCTGTATTAATGATGAGCACACGGACACAATTCCCCCATCACAGCCACCAGACAGACCAGGAAAAAGGGGATGGAGATCCATACATAAGCAACCTCCATCTCTGGGATTCCAAGGAGGAGGAATGTAGTTGGGTGAAAACTGGTTCTATTTTGAACTAACATTTTCAGAGTCACTAAAATGGCTCTAGCTTATGTGTTGTCAAAAATTATTTTCAATTGATTGAGCATAAAATATCCTCTCTGTTTATACCTAACATATGTAACACTTATTTCATGACAGTTGGTAGTAGGAAACTTTGTGCCAGAGTCATGTATGGGGGTGAGGGATGTGAAATTAGCCATTCAAAATTCAAAAAGTAAAAGAGAGAGTATACTCTAACCTAGGGAAAAGAAAACACAGGCCCTAAAATTGGAATGTTTTTCCCCATATCTCATTTATCCTC
This sequence comes from Macroglossus sobrinus, assembly GCA_004027375.1. NCBI lineage: Eukaryota > Metazoa > Chordata > Mammalia > Chiroptera > Pteropodidae > Macroglossus > Macroglossus sobrinus. Next base: position 32,750 of record PVKZ01004514.1, on the reverse strand, counting down.
CCTTATATAAATACCACCTAGTAAGTGCTGGAAATATAGCATGTGCTTATTTTGCTTATATTTTCAGTAAACAAATACATAAATAAGAACAAAATAGGTTAATTTTCAAGTGGATATTAGAAAGTTATTGCTCTGAAAAATGAAATAGCAACCTTGGGAAATAGAGTCGATCAAATGGAGGAAAGGATAAATGATATCGAATACTGAAATTTAGAAATAAATCAGAAGGAAGAAGAGAGAAACTGAAGAATGAAAAACAGTGAAAGATAAATTCAAGAACTACCTGATACAATTAGAGAGGAAACATAAGCATAATGGGCATTGTTGAAGGCAAAGAAAAGAAACAGGGATTAGAAAGCATTTTCAGACAAATATTTGATGAGAATTTACCAAATCTAAGGGATGAGCTGGAGCTTGGAATTCAAGAAATTCAGCAGAACACCCAATTATCTCAACCCAAAAAGGCCTTCACCAGGACACATTGCATTAAAATTATCAAAAATCAACAACAAAGAGAACTCTCAGGGCAAAGGGGAGAAGAAAATGGTAACTTATAAAAAGCAAACCCATTAGATTATCCTCGAACCTCTAAGAGCAAACCTTACAGGCCAGAAGGGAATGGAATCAAATATTTAAACTATTAAGTGAAAAGAACCACCAGCCTAGAATAATGTATCCAGCTAAGCTCTCTTCTAGATATGAAGGAGAAATTAAGACCTTTCCAGACATACAAAAATTGAGGGAATTCTCACCTATGAGGTGTGCACTACAGGAACTACTGAAAGGGGTTGATTCATTTAAAACAAAATGACAAAAAAATACATAATTAGAAATAAAGTGACTATCAGGCAAATAGAAGCAGAGGAGTGCAACCCCTACTAAAAACAGGACATTATAAACTCAAATAATAAGAAGATAATTGTTATAACAAGATAGTAATGAACGTTCAGCATACATAGGGACAAATTGAGATAACAATGACTGAAAAGGGGGGGATTCAAAGACCCAAATTTGCAAAGGGGAATGGAGATAAGGCACGTGAAGAAGATAAGGGATGACTGCATATCTATAACTATCCTTTATATACTCGTAATGGTGACCACACGCCAAAGATTCAGAACTAAAGTATATAACATAAAAGAAGAAGGACCAGAGGGAAAACCCACAAAAGCCAACCAAAATAAAGGAAACAGAAGCACAAGGACAAGGAAGCAATGGAAACATCAAGCTACCAGAAAGCAAAAGGTAAAATGTCTATAAGAAGACCTCATATTTCAATAATCACCCTGAAAGTCAATAGATTGAACTCACTAATAAAAAGGTACAGAGTTGAAGAATGGATCAAAAAATAATACCCAACCATATGCTGCTTCCAGGAGACACATCTCAACTCCAAAGACAAATATAGACTCAAAGTGAAAGGGTAGAAAATGGTCTTTCAAGGAAATGGCATTCAGAGAAAAGCAGGAGTAATTATACTAATATCAGATGAAATAGATTTCGAAATAAAAAAGGTAAAGAAAAATACTGAGGGACACTTTATAATGATAAAGGGAATTATGCCCTAGAAGACATAACACATATTAATATCTATGTTCCCAATCAGGGAGCCCCCAATGCATAACTGAATTACTAACAGAACTAAAGGGAGAAACAGATCAAAACACTATCTCAGTAGGGGACCTAAATCCCCCACTGTTGGCTATGGACAGATCATCCAAACAGAAAATCAATAAGAAAATAACATCCTTTAATAACGCATTAGACCAACTGGACATAATTGACATTTACAGAGCCTTCTATCCCCAAATAGTTGCTTATACATTCTTTTCTAGTGCATATGAAACAGTCTCAAGAAATGACCACATACTGAGACATAGAAATAGCCTCAACAAATATAAGAGGGTTGAAATCACACCAACCATATTCTCTGATCATAATGTTTTGAAACTAGAGATCATCTGCAAAAAGAAATCAGGAAGAACCAGATATACATGGAGATTAAGAGGAGGCAATAGATCCCAACATATTTTATATTTTATGAGGTCAATATTACTCTGATACCAAAACCTGGTAAAGATAACACACAAAAAGAAAACTACAGACCAATATCTCTCATGAATACAGATGCAAAATCCTAACTAAGATACTGGCAAACCGAATAAAGCAACATATTAAAAAGATGATAGATACGCCACACTCAAGTGGGCTTCATCGCAGGGACACAGGGATGGTTTAGCATATGCAAATTGATTAATGTGATACACCACATAGACAAATTAAAAAAAAAAACATATGATTATATCAATAGATGCTGAAAAAGCCTTCTACAAGATACAGCATACTCAAAATGAATTAAAGATTTGAATATGGGACCTGAAACAAAATTCATAGAAGAATACATAGGAACTAAACTCAAGGATCTTGGACTTAAAGACGATTTTATGAATTTGACCTCAAAAGCAAGGGACGCACAATCTAAAAATAAATGAATGGGACTACATCAAATTAAAAAGCTTCTGTTCAGCCAAAGAAATCGTCAACAAGGTAAAGAGACAACTATGCAAATGGGAAAATGTATTTGCAAGCAATGCCTCTGATAAGGGCTTAATATCCAAAATATACAAAGAACTCATATAACTCAATAACAACAACAACAACAAAACAAATGGGCAGAGGATCTGAACAGACACTTCTCCCTAGAGGACACACAAATGGCCAACAAATATATGGAAAGATGCTCAACATCGCTAGCTATTAGGGAAATGCAAATCCAAACCCCAATGAGATACCATCTCACACCTGTAAGAATAGCTATAATCGACAGGATCCGTAATAACAAATGCTGGAGAGGATGCAGAGAAAAAGAAACCCTCATACACTGCTGGTGGAACTGCAAATCGGTAGAGCCACTATGGAAAACAGTGAAGGTTCCTCAAAAAACTAAGAATTGATCTACCATATGATCCAGCAACCCCTCTACTGGGTATTTACCCCAAAGATTGAAAACCTATATCCGAAAAGATATTTGCACACCAATGTTCATAGCAGCGTTATTCGCAGTGACCAGGACATGGGAGCAACCGAAGTGTCCTATGATAGTTGATTGGCTAAAGAAGCTGTGGTACATATATACAATGGAATACTACCCAACCATAAGAAGAAATGAAATAACTGCCTTTTGCAACAACATGGATGGACCTCGAGAAAGTCATCCTAAGTGAAATAAGCCAGACAGAAAAAGTTGAAAATCACATGATATCTCTTATACATGGGATATAAACCTAAAAGCAACAAACGAATAGGACATACAAAACAGAGAGACTCATGAACATGTACTATAGACTAGTGGTTACCAGAGGATTATAAACTAGTGATTACGAGTGGGGTGGGGTAGGAGTGGGGAGGTAGATGTGGTAAAGGAGGTCAAATATAGGGGGATAGTGGTAGGGTGAAGTGGGTACAGGGGATCTAACAGATGGTAGCTGAAGGAAACTGTACTTTGCTAAACATACAATAAAAATTACAGATGTCAAATGATAATGTACACCTGAAAATTACATAATTGTATTAACCAATGTTACTCCAATAAACTTAATAAAAAAAAAAAGATTTCAATTTCCAAATGGACTTGAAGGACTAACAAACAATGCCAAGCAGTGTAATTCAATCTTCTGATGCTCTTTACTTGATAGCTTTGGAAATAATTTGTGAAATTAGCACTGACGATCATTGATGACCAACAGATGTTGTACTAGACATGCTTTAATTAGAAAATATAATGAATCATTTGCCCCCTTCTCTATAATATATTTTCTCAGTCATCCTCGCTAGACCGATTTCCAATTACAGACTTCCTTAGACCTAACGGTATCACTTATTCTGCATATAAAGTTATGTTAACCCATCCAGATATCTTCACTAATACAGGTTAGGAGAATTGTCCAAATCGGAGAAAGAGCAATTAAAGATGTCTCAAAAGAAAACAATTAGAATTAAAAAGATTTAATATGTCAGCTTGAATGGCAGAAAGAAAATCTTCAATGCTGTTTTATCACACGGTCTGAGTTTTTCTTCTCAAAACAAATGTCTCTGTTTCCTTTTTCTCCATTAGTATAATTTAAAAGGCCCTTATCTGATGTATAAAGTGTGAGTAAACTATAGTCTCAGTGTCAGGAATCTATTCTATAGAAGGTCAAATTATAAGACAAATGTGTTAAACATCAGAAATTCCGAGTCCTATTACTCCTCTTCTTTTTTAAACATTTAAGTAGATATAAATATTTAAAAAGATATAAACATATAGATATGTAGATAGATATGCAGGCATGTATTTCTATATCTATGAGAATATTAAAATAACGTAGAGTGCCTTGAACAAAAAAAAACCCCTCTTAGTCTTTTTCTATTGCTCTGGGGACTAAATGGCTAAGGCTTCTAAATGGATGAAGCTTCCTTGTGCTGTTAACCCCCAATCTGAGCATACTTAAGTATGCCACTTATTGACAGTACAAACTTTTAGTTTTTGGCTTATTTTGCTTTTAGATTTATTTTTTGGGTTTCTTTTATTTTCAAAAGGGAAACAGCATCTCTAAACAGAATGGTACATAAATTCTCCTCTGAAGCTGTGTTGGATTTAAAATTTTCATTACTGGAAATGGAAATCTTCCCATAAACCCTGCAGCCTGCTGTTTTCAGAAGGCTGAAGTTCTGCCAGCACTTCTGCAAGAGGAGCGAAAAAAAAAAGTGATAAAATGAACTGAGACTCAGAGACTTCTTGGATACAAACATAAATACTAACAAATATATGAAGCAAATATATAAAGCAAAGAGAGAGGCAGAAATAACATTCAAAAAAATAATGGCTGAACATTTTCCAAAACTGGTGAAAATTTTAATCTTCATTTACTAGATGCTCAGAAAACTCCAAGTATTGTGGGAAAAAAAAAAGACATCTTTACCTAAGAAATCACAGTTAACTTTTGAAAGCAGCAAGAAAAGAATGATTCATCACACACAATAGATCCACAATGAAATTTAAAAATAAGGTCTTTTTAGAAATGATAGTGGCAAGAAGGTGGAGAAACAACATATTAAAAATAATAAAAGAAAAATGTCAGGCAAGAATTCTACATTCGGTAAAATGTTTAGAGATTTCTCAAACAAACAAAAACAGAACTACCATGTGATTCACCAATCCCACTTTGGGGTCTAACTCAAAGGAAAGGAAACACTAAAATAAAATATATAGGCTAAATAAATAATTTTGTGAGAAATCATATTTTTACATTTTTGTTTTGGGTAAAGTCACAAGCTGCTAATCAATTCACTCAACCAAACTCTCTAGCAAGATATATTACATTTCTTTGTCTATTAATCAGGAGACAGGTGTTTCCATGTCTTGGCTCTTGTGAGTAATGCCCTCATGAACATGGGAGCGCAGATACTCCTACTGATTTTTTTCTTAGGATATAGACCAGAGACAGAATTGCTAGGTCCTATAGTTCTACTTTTAATTGTTTGAGGATACTCAATACTGTTTTCCATGATGGCTGTAACAGTTTATGTTCCTACCTAAAGTGTATAAAAGTTTTACCTTCTGCACACCCTCATCAATCACACATTAATAAAGCTGGAAAAATAAGTTCTAGTAAGAGAATATTTTGAGTACTATATTTGAATTGTGCATCTTATTTGAAATAAGTCAAAATGAAAAAAAAAAAAAACCAGTATCTTTCACCACCATTCTAGCCTGCTCTGAACATGTGCAATTTTTTTTTTTTTTTTTACAAATCTTGAACTGTTTAGCCTTAAAATATTCTCAAAGATGCTTTCCTTGCTATGAATTTAAGTGCAATCCAATGGCAAGAGAATTAAGAGTTCAAAAGTATTCTTCTCCTGAAATTCAACTATTCAACTCTACTACCTTCCCAAATAGCTTTTTCTCATTACTATTCCACCAACTTACTATGAAGTATTTTAGAAAGTATTATTTAATGGATTACAATTTTATTCACAAACCGTGTTGTTTACTTTCAAATTGTCATTTATTGCTTTTTTTTTTAATCTATAGAAATCACTTAGGTATCTTTGATTAGGATAAAATACATCATAATTTTAATTGTTGAAAATTATGTTTTCTGTTTTTTTTTTTCTTTTAAACAGCTTTTCATTTAACAGGAGGGTTTTCAGAAATGAATTAACCAAGGGGAGCTTGTAATTGACTTCTTGTAGATGTTTCTAGATTACCTTAAGGTTTGGTTCTATTAATAGACATTGAAGTATCTGCCACAAGAGGAAAACATAGGCTAAAGTCTTGGGGTTGAGGTTAAGGCACCATTCTATTTTCCATTAACTGAATAATCTCTAAGCCACTGGAAGTCCTGAGTGGTTAAACTGAGAGAAGTGGATGAAGTTTTGATAACTCAAAGGTGTTTTGAGCACTGATCATTCTATTTCTCTTGATGAACTAGATGTGGATAGTGATGTCAGGTCTCGCCTCTGGCCATGAATCTCTGAACGAGATAATGAGGAGCAACCACATGCGTTCCCTGTGGAATTTTTTATCCAAACTCTCCTAATATGGTTTCCTGCTTAGCAAATAAAACACTGAACGTCCACTAAAATTTGGACGTAGATAGCTTTTAAAAATATTATTTTAGCATGAGTGTGTCTCATAAAATATTTCAAAATATATTTTTGAAATAAAGTTGTTATCTGAAATTCCAATTTAACCTGACCTGGCATGTGTGGTTAATCTGGAAACCTCCTAGGAAAGGGTTATTATTTCCAGTGCTTTTTTGGAAATCAAGGCTGAAATTGTAAATCCTGTAGACTGGCCCATTTTTACAATGCATGAATTAAAAAAAAAGAACTAAAGACAACTTCCAGGCATACAGCACAAGAAACCAAATTAATTAAAGCAAACTCTGAAACATATTGTTTTAAAAAATCTGCATATAAAGTGTGCAAACAAAAACTGAGGACACTCAAGCTTTGGCATGGAGTAAGGAAAGTAAGCTTCAGGACCAGATCTGATACTGAGGCTGATGGGTTTCTCTTTGCTTTGTCTGAATGTATTGAAACAGTATTTACAGTATAATAGACCAGTGACGATGTTATAATAAAAATATAGCATCATATTTTTTAAATTGTAGATTAAAATTAACATGTGAAATTTAAAGACCGAAGAAAAACCAAATATGTATAAATGTTGGAAGTCAGCAGAAATTGTGGCTGATGGAACAATCGGGGATCATTCTTGCTTATATTAGCTTTATAAAATAATGTGGCATAAATACCCTCCCAGTGACATTCAAAATGTTAAGAAATACATATTTCAATTATTTTTCAGTTGACATTCAATATTATATTAGTTTCATGTATATAACACAGTGCTTCGTCATATGTATAATTTATGAGGTGATCCACCCAGTAAGTCTAACACCTACCTGACATCATACATAGTTATATTATTGACGATATTCCCCACACTGTGCTTTACATCTCCATGATTTTTTTTCTGTCAATTTGTTCTCCTTCATCATTTCATCTTTTAAAATAAATGGAAGATTATCAATATACATAGAACCTACTGTGTAGAGTGTCCTGACACTTAATCCAACCACACAAAAGGAGGAGATTACCATAGCGAATGCAGTTGTCATTTAGGCCTACTACTTACTTCTCTTCCTCCCCCTGTGATTCATATAGAGATATATATTTGATACATCGAAGTGTATAATAGGAAATTATGTTCTTAAATAAATTTTGTTCTTAAAATAAAGGTTTTGGAGTGGATCATACTGGCTCACAGACACAGGCAATCGCTTTACATTCCTGTCATCTTGACTTGAGATATGTTGCTTTACAAATATATTAGAGACTTTCTCCCAAGTTTATTATTATATCTGATTTCCTTGTGATACACATATAGGGAAATACTCCCATTATTCTTATCCCAGAACATAGCCACTGAGAGATGTCACCTTAATGTAGAGTTAGTTATAATATTGGTAATTATTAAGTTATTTTATGAGGGCTATTCTATAATGCCACAGTACTTTCAATTGGAAGAATAGTTTATAATAATAGAGAAAAACATGATCTTTTAACCTAAGAGCTAATTTTTAATCAAAACTTACATTTCATGTCCCACAATGGGAAAATATAAAATCAGAACAAGTATTTGTCAAGAAACTACAACTAGAAATAGGTGTTGTCCTGTGCCTACATGATTCATGGTGTAATAATTTGTAAAGCATATCGGACTTGGACTAAAAGAGATCTTACACATCATACATACACATGACATAATTGCACAGGTGAGAGTGAAATTTCTTAACAACATCCTTCCTAAGTCTAATCAGAAACCTAGGAGACTCAGGCAAAGCACCAGAACTCTTTCTAGAACCATTTTGCTCAATTTCAGAAGTTATCCACTGTAGACTTAAAACAAATATACAGACGTAGAGAAGTCAAATGTCTAGTGGCTCAGGGGACATAGCATTTCAACCATTTCAGCTAATAACATGGGTTTATTTTTTGGTTTGGTATTAAGTTATTCAGCCTTACAATTGGAATTTAATTGGCTGAGTTTTCCACCATATCATAGACTCCCTACATGAGCACAACTTGATAGAGGATGTGGATTTTCTCCCGATATTCCAAAAGAAAATATATTCTTTTTTCAAATCTAATATGAAGATCGCAAAGATGTACGTCATTTTGTTAATTAACTCGTCAGACATGAGCGACAAGGGGAACAAAGGAATAAGGGCATGGCCTAGAGACTGCCCAAAGAATACTCCAATGATAGTAGAATTCTGTGTAAGCACATTCCCATTGGGCAAAGAGTTATATAGCAGCCAAGTTTCAACCAAAATGACCTCACTTGCCAATCATCTAAGAATGTCTTTGGAACTATCCATCACAGCCCAAATATAATGCAGACATTCCCACTTCTAGGCCCTTTTTGTCCTCTTGTTGTAGTTGTTATTACAACGCTTTGTTTTAGCTCTCATCGCTAAAACCATGTGCCTCCTTGGGGCATGCTTTGTCCTTATGAAGTATACCTTTAATAAATCTTTTCTAAATCTCACTGAACTGTGATTCTTCACTGCGTCAATGAGGAAGAACCAAGGAAAAAATGCCCACTACACTTCTGCACCGCTGTCATCCCTCTCCCTCCCGCCGCCGTTGGGGCAACATCAACTACAATTGGCCCCAACGGTTACTCTTTAGCATTCTCTTATTACACTTTACTCTCTTTATGTCATGACAAATAAAAATAATAAGAGTAGTCAACATTTATGATGTGTTTACCATGAGTCAGACAATATGATTAGCGATATATTTATATCAGTGGTTTCTAACAGGTGATACTGATCTTCGGAGAGTGTTTTAGAAATTTCTTGGTGTGTTTTTGATATTGTTGTCACAATATTTAGAGGCACGACAGGATTTGTTAAATATAAAACAGAGAGAATTCTTCGGCAAAAAATGTTCCATCTGAGAGGAATTTCAGATATATAAATAGATATTGTGCAGTTAAAAAATACTATAATGTTCTGAATGTATAATTTTACCTTGCTTTATATTTACTGTACTGAATTAGATATATTTTTTTTTACTTTGCTTTACTTGTATCATAAATTATCTTTGCATGGTTTTAACATGTAAACATTCACTGGCTATTCTAGAAGAGTAACTATCATGTATGTCAAGAGAATATTGTACATTGTCGTGTTAAGACTATTAACCAAAAGTTAGTCGACAATTTTAAAAACTACATCATGAAATGCAACAGTAACATTTTTCAGGGCATTTGAGTAATCAATAAAACAGACCAAGATTAACTGGCTCTTATAACTTTCACATTCACATTTATTTGCATAGTCACAAGGACCTGAGTATTATGTCTTCTAGTGTTCTAATGCACAAGTATATAAATTACTGTTTTTATTTTTATATAATTACTTGAGTATTATGTTGTTTTTTAAAAAATTACTGTATTTGATTCAAAAGGGTAAAATCAACATTAAAAAACTTTGTTGCATAAAAGGGAAACAAGATCGAATTATAGTCAAATAGTTAATATATATTATCTTATTAAGATTTTATTCACAATCATGATTTATGGATTATTATTCTCATATCATAAATAAACCTTAATCTAAAAATCTCACATGTTAGACAACATAAAGTTTTCAAAGAATTTATAGCAGAAAATCTTTATAACCCAAAGTTAGGCAATACAGTTCTTAGATATGACACACTTTTGTCCATAACCCATACACGAATATAAGATAAATTCGACTTCATTAAAATTAAAATTATTTCAGTATAAAGTTTCTTATGGCTTAATAAGTCCCAAAGATTTCTAAATACTAGGTTTGAAAAGATAAATAATAATAATTAAAAGTTTTGCTTGATTTTTTTTTACTTCCTCTGTATCTACTATACTTGCTAATACTCACTGAAGTCAATATACTTACCAAACTTCACTATCTTATATAAATCCAAAATTTAGCTGAAAAGTTTTCCACTTCAAACAAATGCTGGTTCATTTTTAATATCCCCTGTTTAATAAAACTCTTATCTTTGTTGATGATCTGGGGAATCACAAACTTTGCAAAGTCAAACACATTTGACTGTTAATAATTTAAAGAATCCCTCCCTAATTCTTTTGGTTTTAACACCATATATAATAGGATTCATCATGGGTGGAATAAGAAGGTATATATTGGCTATAAAAATGTGGATATGTAGAGCAATGTGGTGACCAAACCTATGAGTGAGAAAAGAGAAAAAGGCTGGTGTATAAAACACCAAGATGACCCATATATGGGAGACACATGTACTTAAGGTCTTGAGGCGGGCAGCTTTGGATGGGAGATTGAAGACAGTGAAAAAAATAAGGACATAGGAACAGATGATCAATATGAAATCTAATCCCCCTGTCAAGAATGCCACAATTAGGCTATAGGCTCTGCGAATCTTGGTCTCGGTGCAAACCAGCTTTATCAGGGCCATAAACTCACAGTAAGTATGGGAGATGACGTTAGTTTTGCAGTAGGAAAGCCACCTAAGTAGAAAGGGGTGTGGACTGAGGAGTACAACTCCTCTGAAGACAACAAACATACCCAAGCCTACAATCACTTCAGGTGTTAAAATAGTGGAATGTCTTAGTGGGTGGCAGATGGCTACATAGCGGTCAAAAGCCATGGCCAAGATAAATCCAGATTCCATAGTAGACAGAGAATGGATAAAATACATTTGAGTGAGGCAGGCTTCAAAATGGATCTCTCTGTCACTGAACCAGAAGAGACTGAGTATCTTGGGAAGTGTGGAAGTAGTAAGCATCAAATCAGCCACTGAGAGCATGCATAGAAAGAAGTACATAGGTTCATGCAGTTTGTTGTCTGTCTTGACAATTAATAAAAGGGCAACATTTCCTATCAGGGACAGTAAGTAGACTAAGCAGAAAGGAATGGAAATCCATATGTGGGCAGCTTCCAATCCTGGAATGCCAAGCAGTAGGAAGGTGGTAGATTGAAGACTGGTCCTGTTGTAACCAAACATTATCTCAACAATGGGTATTCCATGACCCTGTCCAAATTAAAAATATATTTTAAATATATAAAAAAAATAATTTTAAATATATAAATTTTTTTACTGTTATGTATTGGGAGAGATATTAACATCAAATAATATACAAATGGCTATTGAATGAATTATACAGTAATACACTCTCAATGCATCACATTCACGGAACTGTGCTTTTTGAGTAAGAAAAACAGTAAAAAAGTATTCTCTCTCTCTCTCATTCTAACTCTCTCTCTCTCTCCCCAATCCCCCTTTGCCTTGTTTCCAGAAAGTATTGTCCAGTTGACTAAATACATTCAAGCAATATTATATAGTATTACAGAGCTAGTAGTCTATATATCGATGAATATAAAATATAATTTTCTACCATCTGAAATACTAAAAAGTGCAAAAACCAACCATCATCAATGAGATCAGCCATTTTCATATTTAATCCCTCCTAACCCTTCCCCCTCACCATGATAGGACTTATACATATAAGAAAAAGGAAACTTGGGGAATACTAAAGAATCATTGAGTCAATAAAGAGTGTGAACAAAACTGGTCTTATATTGAAAGATGAGTCATTATCTTAACAAAGGAAAAACCCTTATCTTCATAAAATCAGCCAAACTGAATGGTAAAAATCATTTTGAAAGACAGTCCAATAGAATAAATGACTAAGTTTGGAAAACATGGGTGTTCAAGTTACTAGATATCTGTGCTCCTTTTTAAATGATCAATCTAACTCTTCCAGAAGGTGCATAATATATTTCTGAGTCATATAATACACTTGATGCTGATTTTTGCCTCTCTAGTAAGCTTTTAAATGCAACTATTGGCTCAAGACATCAGTTACCAGAAAATGTGTCTTGGAAAGTATGAAAATAATTTTTAAAAGCTATCCTAACAATCCTAAATTTTAAAGCGACAAATCATTAATTTGATTCAAATATTAGTATATGATAAGCTTATATAATATGAGGCATCTCTTTAGTCTGAATGAAACAAAGTTTAATAAAAACAAATATGGTTTTGACCAATGTAGTTCAGAGCTAAATTCTAGGGCTAGGTTAACAAAAATTGTGAACATGTACATCTTAACTATATAAGTTAAACTTCTTCTACCTTATTTACTGTCAAGTCAAGAACTAGAGCCATCTTTCAGACAATGGCAAAGGCTAAGTCTTCACTGACGTGACTGGACCTAGGACTTCCAGCCTAGGTTCTACCATTTCCTTCTTGTGGAAGGTCTGAATTCTCTCTTCTCACCTTAAGCACAACTCTCCTGCCTGCAACCTGGTTATATTACCTTTACAATGAGATGGTCTCACTGCTCAGCCAGAGGCTCAGCATAATATTGACAATAACTACAACAGGTGCCACTAAGTTTCTTATCCTGGGGGACCAGTGGCCTATAAGAAGTATCCTATATATGGCCTCTCATGAGAATGCTGTCTGGTTGTAGGCACTAATTTCTCCCAGTCTCTCCAGGTACCATTTGCTCTCTTAGAAGTAACCAGTCTTATGTTTCCCATGCCACCTGAGTTCTGAACTTAGGAATCAATAGGAGATGGCCTCTGGATTTCAGATCTTGTGAGACACTTGATTTATTGTGCCTTTTTGGGTTTAAGCACTAAATGCTTTCTTACAACATAAGTGATGACAGCTAGGAAGAGTAGAGCATGTTGTGGAGCAATAAGTTGAGGAAGAGTTGGGGTAATTTTATTAATGTCTTTACATGCCTCTGGGTATTCTTAAGTAACTCACCTAAACCAGATTTAGTTCTGACAAACAATTAAAGGTCCAGGACATTTCCTAGCCATGCTCCTACTCATGCATTTCCCTGAACTTTATTTATTTGATCATGTGCAGGGTATGCATTATCCCCATTTTGGGGAGCATTATTTTTTGTCTTGGTTAAGATGTTATGCAAAGATTAGATATGTTTTGCTACATATACCTTCCTTCTTGTCCTTTTCTTCCGTTCTGTATCTTAAGAAAAGTAAACATTACAGGCTGTTTCCCAGGGTCAGGAATCTTCTGTATTTTTGCTGGGTTTGTTCACTGAGGACACTGGGACAATTCTCTTTGTTTATCAGTCTCAAGTGCATGGCTCTAGATCTTGTCAGAGTTGACTTCTATGGTTTCAGCTTCCAGTGGGAGACTCATATTTATGAGATATGATTAAATTACTGGTACTACTATGTTTTGCTGGCTAGAGTTCGTGTGAATTCATGTAGTTTCTAATTTTTAGAAGTCCTCATTATAATGTTTGGCTCCTCAGATATCCTATAATTTATGTGAATAATTACCTGTATTAAAGAGTTTTGGACTAAATACTCAAATTCTTTCTGTTTCCTGCCTGCTTAGATTCTGACTGGTACATCTGCCATTTATAATAATATTGGGCTAATGACTTCAGTAACTGATTGAGTTGAGAAATTATAGAGTATTATCTCTTTAAAAATACTAGAAAGGGAATAATCAAAAGACATCAGAAACTTCAACATAATAAAAGCCATATATGAAAAGAAAAACAATTACTTTACACTAAATGGTGAAATACTAAAGGCTTTTTTCTTTGGTCAGGAATAAAGCAACAATGCCTACTTTCACTATTTGTAATCAACATAATACTTAACTATTATTGGCTATTATTTAAAAAAGAAAGAAAAAAAAGGAAAGAACAATTGTTGGTGTGGATATAAAAAAAATTAGAAGGAACCGTTGTGCATTGCTAGCAGGAATGTAAAGCGAAACAGCTGTGGCAGAAAAAAAGTCATAACCATTCCTCAAAAATTTAAACGTAAAATTACTATATGATTCTTCATTCCACTTCTGGGAATATATCCAAAAGAAGTGGACACAAGGACTCAAACGGATTATTTGTAAACCGATATTTATAGCAGCATTATGCACAATTGCCAAAAGGTAGAAACATCCCAGTGTCTACCTACAGATGGATGAATGAATAAATTTAAAAAAAAAAAATTCACATCGTATTAAAAAGGAGAGCATTTCTAACACATGCTACAACGTGTGAACCTTAAAGATATGCTAAGTGAGAGAGTCACGAAAGGACAAATATTGTATGATTCCACTTATATGAGGTATCCAAAGTAGCTAAACTTATAGAGACTGTAGTAGAATGGTTAGAGAATGTGAATGGAATAGAGGAGGAAGAAGGGGGAATGCAAAATGAGGGAGTTTCAGTTGGGGAAGATAAAAAAGCTCTGGAGATAGATGGTAGTGTTGCTTGTACAGTAACATAAGTACACCAATTCCACTGAACTGTGCACACTTAAAAATACTTAAAATGATAAATGCTATGTATGTTTCACAATAAAAATGCCACCAGGAAAATTCCCTTTAATTACATTCCATTGTAATGCTAAACATGAGTGGTAATATTAGATAGAAAGATGATAAATAGATAGGTAACCTTTATGGACTTTTCTTTGTTATTAACATAAAAGTATATATTAGTAAAAACATCAGGAGAGGCTTCTTTCAGTTGTACAGGGAGATTTTCTATAAATAGGAGTATGAAGGGTATGGCAGT
Organism: Macroglossus sobrinus; assembly: GCA_004027375.1. NCBI lineage: Eukaryota > Metazoa > Chordata > Mammalia > Chiroptera > Pteropodidae > Macroglossus > Macroglossus sobrinus. The sequence goes on along the minus strand of PVKZ01004514.1, from coordinate 17,599 downwards.
GATATATGGCAGTAAAAAAATACTTGAGGAAGAATGAACAACACATGTGAACATATGTGTCATCAAACATAAATCAATTACAATTTAGTCTGTGGCATCCTAATTTGATCTGATTTCCTTAGTTTATATGATAAAATAAGAGAAAGGTGGCCCTGAACAATCAGAGAAAGCTGCAGGAGACTCACCATCACAGAAGATGAATGACTTAATTTACATTTGTCAGATACATCTGGTATCAAGGATTCTAAATAACTTAATCATGGTTTTTCATTCTTCTAAGGAAGAGGGAAGAAAGAGAATTGCTTAATAATGATTAAAGAATGAATTTTGGAGTTATAAAAATTAGTCTAAATAAATCTAATTAAATTTTAAAGTATTTATTGAGTGCATATTATAAATGAAAAAATAAATCATTAAATAATTTTTGCAAAAAAAAGTATTAAAGATGATTACTATATTCTTCCGTGCAAGTACTAACCAGGCTTGACCTTGCTTAGCTCCTGAGATCACATGAGGTCAGGGTGGTATGGCCATAGACAACATATTCTTATCACTGTTCTGTTGCACTCCATTAACATTATCTTATTCTTATCCAGAGAGACTTAATAGAGTATCAGTGCACAGCATGTTATTCAGCAACGTACTCTACAGAAAAAAATATTTAGAAAATAAATTTTTTTCTTGTGATGTTCTTAGATCTAGCAAATTGTGATCAAGAGGGAATAAAAGCAAATGTATTCATTACATAAATATGGAAAATACAAATATCACACAGTTGTGAAGCCATTAAATTAGATATAATGGATATTTCCTAAAGTATTTTAAACAAAGGATGGAGAACAGAGAAAACTATAATCACTAGGAAGAACAACAACAAAAAAAAGTATTGTGTTTCCTCTGTACCATTGCACTGATTGACCTCCTTTGCGTGGTTCATTTAATTGTCACACAGCTATGATGTAGGTTTTTTATCACTCATTTTTAAATATTAGAAAACTGAGGGGAAGAAGAATTAAATAGCGGCAAAGCTAGCCAGGCAAAGAATACTGGACTTGAACCCAAGCAGTCTTAATCCAAACCCTGCATCCTTAACGATTCAATGATTACATGATCTGTAAAAAATGTCATGAAGTCAAAATTCTACAATAAAAATATCGTGTTCAGTTTTGGTATCTGTTAGGGAGTCAAAGAAAACATGATCAAATATTTTTAGTTCAAAGTAGAAAGCTTCACAGTCTCCCCATATTTCAATTACGAACTGAGAATGGTGAATCCAGAGATGTTAGTCTGGGTGTTTAACTATGGATGTGAGCTTCTAAGGCAAATAAGCAAAGGGAAGATGAAAGGTTTCAGAGTATAAGTTTCAAAAAACAATTTTTAAAGATCCAAAGCATAAAATAGACATAGACCTTAGGTTATATTTAAAAACAAAACATGAGAGATAACTGGGATGGAAAACTAATGACAATCAATTAGAGAATCAAGGACGTTGTTTGGTTCTGGGGCAATAAATGGACTATTTCAACATTGTTGCTAATAAGAAATTTCAGATGTTATGACTTGATACTGGGTTCCAAGTCACCTAATGGATGAGACAGACTCAGTGCACATGGTAGCCTGGTAGTGTGGTAACAATGACTACTAATTTAAAAAATGAGAATTCATGACCTCAATTTTAGCAGCGAGTAGACTGCATTATTTTATGAAATATACTCCATCTCCATCACACTTTCTCTAGAAAAAAATGAAGCAGCTTTAATACTAAAATTTGTGTTTTCACACTAATTCAGTTTGTTTTTTGAGAGATTTGCTTAATAGTAATGTTTAATGTTTAAGTATTATCATCCTACTCTTTATTTAGATAAACAGTAATTCTTCAACTTGATCCTATAACAGAAGAAATACAACATTCATCACTTTTTCTATGAAATTCAGCCGCATACATGCATCAAATTATTTCAAATTGCCAAGTATATATTGTCCATCATTTAGTGTAAAGAAATCATTTTTCTATATTGTTTACTTATTCTTTTCCTCCTCCTTTACTATTCACTTTCTATTTGAAATTATCCAACAAGACACATACTTAAGAGATTAATCTGTTTTCCAATATTCAATAAATGAAAAACCTGAAATAACCGGTTAAATTAGAATTTCTAAAACTTACAGATAGCTGGTAAAATAAAAGATCTTTCAGGTGGTAAATGCAATTGATCTTGTGGGAGTGAAAGTAGTTAATTATTTTCTTTACATTCTCTCTTCTACTTCTATTTTTTCTTGAATCAAATCTTCTATTGATCCAACTAAAATCAAGCAACTTCCACCATTAATGTCCTAAGAACATATTCCCGTATTTTCTTAGTCCTTACTCCATATACAGTGGGGTTGAGAAAAGGGGGCACCAAAAGGTATATATTTGCAGTAAAAAATATGAATATGTGCTGGCACATTTTTCCCAAAACGGTGAGCGAAAATGGAAAAACCAGCTGTGGTGTAGAAGACAAGAATAACACAGACATGAGATCCACACGTGCCCAAAGCCTTAAAGCTAGCTTCTCTAGATGGCAGGTGGAATACAGAGCGCAGAATGAAGGCATAGGATACAGCAATGAGAATGGCATCACAGGAGCCGACGATGGTAGCCATACTGAGGCTATAACGTTTGGTGGCTCCAGTGTCCATACATGCCAGCTTCACCACAGCCATGAACTCACAGTAAGTGTGGGCAATGATTCGAGTCTTACAGTAGGGCATGTGTTTGAGCAGAATGGGATGTGGGGAAAAGAAGGCTACACCCCGAATCACCACAATTATACCCATTATAGTGATGTGAACACGGGTGAGAATGGTGGTATGGTGCAGTGGATGACAGATGGCCACATAACGGTCAATGGCCATTGCCAAAAAGAAGCCTGATTCCATGGCAGTAAAGCTATGGATGAAGAACATTTGGGCCAAACAGGCATTAAAGGCAATGTCATGGGCTCCGAGCCAGAAAAGACAGAGCATGCGGGGCAGTGTAGATGTGGAGAGGACCAAGTCAGTCACTGACAGCATACATAGAAACAGAAACATGGGCTCATGGAAGCTTCGCTCAGCCCTCACCACAGCCAGGATGGTCACATTTCCGACCACAGCCACCAAGTACAAGGAGCAGAAGGGAATTCCAATCCAGACATGCAGGTGCTCTAGTCCTGGGATGCCCATCAGCAAGAAGGTGACAGGAGAAGGATGAGAAGTATTGAGAGGAGGCATGATGCTTTTTCCTTTGATTTTATCAGTACCTCTGAAGATAGAGTTTCTATGCCAAGATGAAAATATTTTTCAGCCAGGTGCTAAAAAATATTTTTTTTTTTGGAAAGACCATTAATGATGTGTTGTTACAAACAATTCAAATTTGAATTGTTAAAAACAATTCAAACCTAGGGTACTTAAAGTCACTAGAACCAGATTACTAAAATCAGTAATAACATACCATATTACTGTGTTTACAAGTACAGAAAAATAATACTTATATAACTCCATATTATTTTAGGTAGTTATGAATCATATCATTCCTTCATTTCCAGCAAAAGATTTTACCTGTAGTTGTATTTAACTCAAAATTTTTCTTAAACCGTTTCTGTGCTTCTCCTTCAAGTTCTTATACAGTATTTCTCTGATGTAAGTGAGTTTTTCATAACTGGAAATGTTCAAGCAGAGGTCTTGTGAAATTTTTAGGGAGTTATTTAAAAAACCCTTAGTTGTGAAATAGAAATACATGGTCATTGTCCCTCTCTGTCTGGATGTGATATTGAAGTCTTTGGTATAGTTTTTGAAATTGGATTTATTTACTTTTTCATGTATCTATTACATAGGCCCTTATTGTGTACTTTTGAACCGATATATACATATATACATACACACACACACACACACACACACACACACACATACGTATGTGTATATGTATATATATATATGTGTGTGTATATATGTATATGTGTATATGTGTGTGTGTATGAATGTGTGTGTGTATATATAGTTAAGGATAATGTATTTTTTAACATTAACCCTACTCATTACCTTCTTATTCTCATTCTTTTCCAGACTTAGTAATTTCACTGCACAGGTGGATCCTAATTGTGCTCCTTCATTTGTTGATTCAGAAACCGCATTCTAAAACATGCACAGCTATTTATTTATTGGATTAGTAAATTGACCTAATGATGTCTAAAAAAATCAGTTACTGAATAAAACAGATTTCTTTATACTTTTTCTCATGGTTCCAATGAACAATCAAATCTTCAAGGCAGTGATTTTCTGGAACAAAGTAGTTAAGCATGAGGCAGAGAGTGGAAGGAATAAAAAAGAAATTGACTCTTAAGTCATCACAAATGCTTTAGTTGTAGAGAACACCTTGGTTACCAATTTCCTGTTTGTTCAGTCTCCCATCAAGGCAGTACTTGGTAGTTCGGTAGTACAGCTAACAGCTCTTAAGAAGAATCTGTTTTCCTTGTCTCAAACTAATCATTATAAATACAATAGGAACTAATAAGAACTTACACAAACTCACCTCTATGTATGCTTTCCAAAACCATGCCAAGTTTTTCAAATATCATTAACTGAGAAAATATTTTTTAAGTTTTTATATTTACATTTACATTAAGGCCTTTATTATTGTGAAAAACACTTGAACAATGCTAAGATTTTTAAAAATTATTATTTAGCTTTAAATGAATAACTATACTTTAACTTTAAGCAAGTAATTTATAAGGCAAAAAAAAATTACCTTGGCGAGGAGGAAAGAATGAGTTACATAGAAATGATATTAGAGAATCAAATTAAATTTAGTGAGTCAAAGGAAGCCTGCTTGCGTTAATGGAACTTAAGTTGGAATGTAAAGAATACATAATTTCAGCCCATGAAATTTGAATATAAATCTATAGATATAGATTTGGATGACTATCTATCTACTCACAGATACATAAGCAAAAGAAGAGAAGAAACATAAACAAAGTTCCATCAGAAAGAACAACCATGGTGTAATGAATTAAAATCTAATGTAATTGGGGCTTATATTCTACAAAGAGATTCAAGTGACGTTGGATCCTATGCGTCCCCACACATTCATGTATAATCAAATAACCAACATAAAATTTTATAATCCAGTCTTTATATCAGAACTCATTGAGTACTTAATAAGCATATGTTGGAGGTCTAAATATAATATAAAGCATAGCAAGAATGAAATTGAAAAGTTAACACACTCATAGATACTTACATTAGTTTCCAAAATACTTTTTGTACAAACGCACAATATAATCTCTGTGATAGCATCTCCCTGAAAATGTCAGCCTGTAGATGAATCTGGACGTCATGGAGTATCCATATTTTTGTTTCTTTAATAGAGTCATAAAATTTGAAATATGATCCAATGAGAGACAACCTTTGCTTCTATGATAACCTTAAAGAAGATCTTTGCTTACTAGAATCTAATACTTTTATTCATTTTATCCATAAAGAATGATAAATGAGCAATTCCTCTGAAAGAATTACATCTCCTCTCTTGAATCTAGGTCATTAGGAAAGTAAAAAGATGTTGTTTGTGGGAGTCCCACATTCTTTAAAATTTACCTTAGATCATTCACACTATTTATTTCTCTACATCCTTCTCCATTTTCATAGCAACCTTAATTAGCTTATAGTAAAACTGATTCAGAGCAAAGAAGCAACCTAAAATTGGAGATTGTATATGTAGCAATTTCAACATGGTAATCTCAGAGGATAAGCAGGGATATTACTGGACACAACAGGTTATTATAGGGTCACTGGGAGAAGGGAGAGTGTTTGTACTGTTGTTAATTGATAATCTATCTTCCTTATTTTAGAAATAGTAATTTACCTGTGCATTCCCTTAGGTTTACAGCTGCGGACGTAGCCATCCCTCAATATTTTGACATAATTATAAATGACTTAAGAAGAACAGTCCTGAAGGGAAGTGAAAGAACACAGAACACATTCTTTTTTTCCTCAAATATATCAACATTACATCGTCAACTTGGGAAATAAGTCTTGCTAGTCAGAAGAGAATGGGATAATATATTAAGGGAACTAAAAGCAAATATAAATAAATGGGACTATGTTATACAAAAAAAAAAAAAAAAAAAGCTTCTGCACAGTAAAATAAACCATCAGCAAAACAAAGAGGCTGAATGGGAGAAGATATTTGCAAACAACGCCTCTGATAAGGGGTTAATATCCAAAATATATATAGAATTCATACAACTCAAGAACAAAAAAAATAAGACAGCAAATGATCCAATTAAAATTGGGCAGAGGACCTGAACAGACACTTTTCCCAAGAAGACATTCAAATGGCCAACAGACATATGAAAAGATGCTCAACTTCACCAGCTATTAGGGAAATGCAAATCAAAACCACATACCACCACATACCTTTTGCAATGACTACCATCAACAGCACAAATAATAACAAGTGTTGAAGAGGTTGTGGAGAAAAAGGAACCATTATACACTGCTGGTGGGAATGTAAGTTAACACAGCCACAATGAAAACAGTATGAAAGTTTCTAAAAAATTAAGAATAGAATTACCATATTAACCAGCAATTCTTCTTTTGGGTATTTACACAAAAATATTTGAAAACATTTATCCATAAAGATATATGCACTCAAGTGTTCACAGTGACCAAGACATGGAAACAACCAAAGCGCCTTTTGATAGATGATTAGTAAAAGAGGATGTGGTACATATATACAATGAAATATTACCTAGTCATAAGAAAAGGTGAATTACTGCCATTGCTACAACATATTTGGACCTTGAGATTATTATGCTAAGCAAAATAAATCAGACAGAAAAATTAGAGAACCATATAATTTCACTGATATGTAGGGTATAAAACTGAAAGTAAAAATGAACAAGAATAACAAAAACTCATAGACACAGACAACAGTTTAGTGATTATCAGAGAAAAAAGAGAGAAGGGAGGAGGTAGATAAGAGTAAAGGTAGATAAGGGTAAAGGGTAAAGGTGACTGAAGGAATTTGGGGTGGTGAACACACAAGACAATATACATATGACATATTTAATTGTACGCTTGAAATCTATATAATTTCATTAACCAATGTCACCCCAATAAATTTAATAAAAATAAGCAAATAAATAAATAATGGATAGATAGATTAGATAGATAAATAAATAAAATAAAAACAAAAGGTTGGGGGAAATATCAATGATTCTATATCTGGCAAAACTACCCATTAAAAATGAGGAAAAATTTAAGAGATTATTAGTTAAACTAAAGCTAAGGAAATCTATTACCCCTAGAGCTGCTCTACAAGAAATGCTAAAAGGAATCATTTATGTTGAAATTAAAGAAAGCTAGAGAGTAACTCAAACCTATTCAAAAATAAAGAGTTCTTCAGTAAAGATAAATACATATACAAATATAAAAATGAGTATTGTCACAATTTTGGTTCATAACTCTACTTTTTATTCTTTCATAAGATTTAAAAGGCAAAAGTACAAACATAATTATCAGTCAATGTTAAAGGATACACAATATATAAAGATGTAATTTCTGGGAGAAACTTGAAGTGTGCAGATAGAGCTCTAAAGGGGTAGAGGTTTTGTATTTGATTGAAGTTATGTTGTTATCAGCTTTAAAAGTATAGTTATAACACTAGAACGTTATACGTAATCCCTGTGCTAGTCACAAAGAAGATTATAGAGATTCAGAAGCTGTCATTATGAAAATCAACTAAACTCAAAGGAAGGCAGCAAGCAGGGAAATGAGAGGCAAAAACAGTTCTGAGGGGCAAAAACAGTTCTAAGGTGCACAGAAAGCAAATAACAAAAATGGTAATAGTAAGTCTTTACATATGAGTAATTGCTTTAAATGTAAACGCTTTAAACTCTGGTCAAAACACAAAGACTAGGAGAATAAATTAAAACAATGGGATCCAGATCTCAGTTTTCTAGTTTGGCAAGTAAAGGTGAAAGTCAACACTCTGCCCTAACAACAAGTAAAAAATGGAACTAACTGAAAAATCAACAACTCTTCTTATATCCATCAGAGAGAGAAGATCACAGTGCAAACTGATGCCCCTAAAATTAAAGAAACCAACAAGTAAAGACAAAAAACATCACGATTTACCAGAGTGAAAGTCTTGGGAATCAGTGCCACAGTAGAAAAATGTGAACTGTAATCAACTAATTGTTGCAGAGTTAGTGTAGGCAAATCTGAGAGATAAACTAGGGAAATCCAGTCATTGATAGGCTTCTACATTTTTGTGAGTTTTACCTGCAAGAATTCTACCAGACATATAAAAACAGAATTTTATCAACTCTTCACAATCTGTTTCAGAAGGTACAAACAGAAGGATTCCTTTCTAACTCATTCTATGAGCCCGGCATTGCTTTAGTATCAAAATCAGACAAAGACAAAAAGAAAAGTGCAAGACCAATATGTGTCATGAACATAGATGCAAAGATTTTACAAATATAAGCAAATCAAATCCAACAAAGGATAAACAGGCTTATAGACCATGACAAAGGGCACTTTGTCCCAGGTATATAAAGTTGGTTCAAAATTCAAAATGAATGAAAATAAACCAACACACACAAAAAAAGGTTAAAGAAGAAAAATTACATGATTATATTAGCAGATGCAAAAAAAAGCATTTCACAAAACCCAATATTCATTCATGATAAAAACTGTCAGCAAACTAGGAATACAGGTGAGCTACCTCAATTTGATAAAGAATATCTACAGATAACGTCATATTTAACAGTGAGAAAATCAAAACTTTCATACTAAAATCAAAAACGAGTCAAGGATATTCTCTCTACTGCTTTTCAACATCATACTGGTAGTCTAATTAATGCAATAAGACAAGGAAAGAAAATAAAATAATAGATATTAGGAAAGAAGAAATAAAGTCCTTGATTACAGATGATGTGATCATCTATGTACAAAATGCAAAAGAATTTAAGAAAAAAATATGACTGAAACAAGAAGCAGCAGCAAAAAAAAAAAAAAAAAAAAAAAAAAAAAAAAAAAAAAAAAAAAAAAAAAAAAAAAAAAAAAAAAAAAAAAAAAAAACCTGGAATCTAGATGAACAAGCCATACAACTAGGGAGAAACCAAAAATGCACTTTGCAACAGCAGATGGTAGGACAGGGCGTCGATGCGGGGTGACCCGGTCCCAAACGGCTGAATGAGAGGGAGAGGGAGGCTACAGCAGTGACAGAGGCAGAACCCTCTTAAAGGGACGTTATGGGCAAGTGGATTTTTGCAGTGACATACCTGCTTGTTCCGAGCACCAGTGCCGACTGGGCGGCACACAGTGGGTGTGAAGGACTTATAGGGAGATATTGTTGGAGTGAGTGTTTAGGCAAGGCTTGCTCGGTACAGAAGTGCCCGTGATATCCATTGTTCCCGGTTGAGCCCTCCCCCAGTGTGTCTGACACAGTGCCACCGTAGCCGTGAAGTCATCAAACTGGATAACAGAGGTTGCTCCACCCAGAGGATTCTCTGAAACCCCACCTCCCCCAATCTGGGCCCCATTGAAGCTATATCCAGGTATATTCTCAGCAAGTCAGATGCACTTTGCTGTGCAGTGCCAAGACTCACACTGAAAGCAGCTGGCCTCAGTTTCTGGTGTGGTCTTTTGAGGCAACTATAAGCACAACATCTGTGGATTGCTTGCTGAATCTTAACAGGTGGCCCCGGAGAGGTAGCGGCTTGGGCTAAAATTGGCCTGCAGTTGAAACCCTCTCAGGACTGTGCCACTGGACACTTACTTCACAAATCCACACTAATAAGACCGGGAGAATTAGGAGCTTTGCTTAGTACATAGAAACAGACACAGAAAGTCAGCCAAAATGGGAAGACAAAGAAACAGAAACCATATGAGAGAACAGAACAGAGATTCAGATATAATGGAGTCAAGTTATTTAACAGAGGCAGAGTTCAAAACACTGGTGCTACAGATGCTCAATGAATTTTTGAAAAATGTAGAGAATGCCAACAAAGAGATAAAAATAGAGTGGAGATTATAAGAGGAAACAAGTCCGAAATGGAGAAGACATTATCTGAGATAAGAAGTAAATTAAATGGAATTAACAAAGAAATAAACAAAGTGAATAAAGAAGAAAGGATCACATGCCCTATCTAGAGGACATTCAAGCAGAATGGCTAGAAGAAAGAGACCAAGACTATAAAGATGATTTAAGGAGGATTTGAGACACTATTAAGGCTCCAAATATTCGTCTGATCGGTGTAAGTGAAGAAAATCAAGAGATCAAACAGTTGTTTGAAGAAATAATGTTGAAAACTTCCCTAACCTGGTGAAGGAAATGGACATAAAACCCAGGAAGCGTAGAGGATTCCAAAAATCAGAAATTCAAAGAGGCCCACACCAAGACACATCATAATTAAAATGCCAAAGGTTAAATACAAAGAAAAGAATGTAAAAGCAGCAAGGGAAAAACAAATAATTACATATAAGGGAACACTCATACAACTGGCAGCTGATTTCTGAAGAGAGACTATGCAGGACAGAAGGGCTTGGCGAAAAATATTAGAAAGAATGAAGACCCAAGATATACAACCAAGAATAATTTACCCAGCAAAGGTATCATTTAGAGTTGAAGGACAGATAAAGAGCTTCCCAGACAAAAATAAACTAAAGGAATTTATCACCACTATGCCAGAATTACAGAAAATGTTGGAGGGACTTCTTTAAGAAGAAAAACATGTCTCAAAAACAGGAATAAAGAATGGTAACAACATTCCTATCAATAAGTACCTCAAAAGGAAAATAATTAAGTGCTCCAACCAAGGGATGGAGTGGCTAAAAGGATAAGAAAACAAGACTCCCACATATGAAAAAGAAGGGAATGGAAAAAGATATTGCTTTGATGAACCTAGAAGGTATTTAAGTCAGACAGAGAAAGAGAAACACTATATGATTTCACTTATATGTGGAAGTTAAGGAATAAAAAACAAACCAATTAAAATTAGACCCACAAATTTAGTGGGCAATTTGGTGACAGACAGAGGGGAAGGGATTTGGGAAGCTGGGAGTTAAAGAAAAACAGATTGGTAGCTGATGGATGGTTATGGGGATGGGAAGCATGACATAAAGAACACAATTAGCGTTAATATAATGGCCAGGGGAAAGAGGGAGCAATTGAGGGAATTGTTTTTCTAACTATATAGATGTCTAACCAAAATATTTTATTTTTGAAACTAATTAAAAAATAAAAAAATGTTAAATGCAAAAGAATTGACAGAAATTTTTGGAATTAAACAAATATAGCAAAGTTGCGTAATACAAGGTTAATATACAAAAAAATCTCATTTTTATACATCAGAAATATAGAAGTGTCATTTGAAATTAAAAATACGTAACCACTTACAGTAATACTCAAAAAACATATCTATCTATCTATCTATCTATCTATCTATCTATCATCTAAATGATTTAGATGAGGAAAAACTATTAAAAAATTTATGGAGAAGTATCAAGAAACTACATAAATGGAAAGTTTTTTCAAGCTCATGTGTAGAAAGACTCAATATTTTCAAGATGTCAATTTTTCTAACTTAATGTATAAATGCAAATCAATCTCAGAAATATCCCAGAAAGTTATTTTGTGAATATAAAAAAAATCTTATTGATAATTATAAGAAGAGGAAAAAGACCCAGAATAGCCAATCGAAAATAAAAATTGAAAGACTGACACTACCCAACATTAAGATGCGCTGTAAAGCTACAGTAATAAAAAGACTATGGTATTGGCCATAAAATAGCAAAAAATCAATAAAACAGAACAGAGAGATCAGAAATAGACCCCATAAATATAGTCAACTGATTTTCGACAAGTAGAGAAGGCAATAAAATGGAGCAAAAATAGTATTTTTGCAGAGTTATAAAATACATTATTTTTAACAAGTGGTTAGATATGTGGAAGAACTGGATACCCACATGCAAATCTAGACACAAACATTACACTCTTCACAAAATTAACTCAAAATGGATTACAGACTTAAGTGTAAAATGCAAACCTGTAAACTCCTAGAAAATATGTAAGTGACATTGTGTATAGTGATGACTTTCAGACAGGGCACCAAAGGTATGATCCATAAAAAACACCTTTGACAAATTAGACTTCATTAAAATTTAAAAATGTCTGCTCTGTGAAAGACACTGTCAAAAAAGTTTAGCAAGTCACAGATTGTGAGAAAATATTTTCAAAAGTCATGTAATATAAAAGACTGTTATCCAAAATATACAAAAATATCTTAACAGTTGTCAATAGGAAAATAACCAACTCAATTAAAACAATGGTTCAAAGACCTTAACAGTCTCTTCACCAAAGAAGATATATAAGTACATCCATCTCTTGATTTTCATGGACTATGCATTCCATAAATAATTTTGTACATGGAAGAAAACCACATCGAGTCCACCAGTATGAAAAAAAAAATACTAAAGAAATAGCCTATGAAAGTCACAAAAATATTTATTTCACATATTTTCACAAATAAAGCTAATAAAAATTTAGAAAAAGTAAAATAATTTTTATTCACTGTCAGTATATGTGCTGTAATCTAAAGCAATCAACTTTCTCTTTTTATTTGGCATAAAGTCACTATCTTCATTGTTTTAAATATTTGAACTACTACTTCAGTTTTATTAATTATGTTTATGTTTTTGGATGATCTTTCTCCAACCCCATCTTTTGTTAAGTTTTCTTAAATTCTTCACTATTCACTGCAACATTTAAAAAAATCTGTTTGAAATTTTAAGTCCTGTTGGATTTTGTAACAATATCTATTTTAATTTCAGTTTCCTGTTTTGTGGCCAGTTAAAGGGCTTTGTAAACATTTTTTTTTTGTGAATGGAACTGGTTCAAGGTCACTGCCACATTCATTGGAAGGATGGACTTCAGATATTAAATAAATTAATTCACTATCAGTTAATTTATGATCAACTAGTAATTTGTTAATATCATCTACATTCAAATTGTCAGAGCCTTCTTTTTGAAATTTATTTAATAAATTAGTAATGCCAGTTAATCCCTCTTCAGTTGTTGGAACCATATTCCCTGGTGCGATCACTTCTGGTCATATTGCTTCCCAGCAAGCATTTAAAATTGATGGCTTTATATCACTCAAGGCTAAAGAAATATTCTTGATAAAACTGTTTTTATTCCAGGCTTCTGTAACTCTTAGTGATTCATTGTCTTCAAGTTTATTAAAAATATCATTAAAACTCAATTTAATATGATTAACCTTAAAAGTAGAATAATGCTTGAACCTAAAGGTTGGGTCAAGGAAGTTGTATTTGGTGGCAAATATATGACTTTTATTTCAGACTTTCTAAATTGTGTGGATGACTAGTGCATTATCTAAAAGTATTTTAAAAGGAAGACATTTTTCCTTCACATAATTTTCAACTTCCACAATAAAACATTTGTAAAAACAATCAGTAGTTTTTTATTTGTCATCCAATCATCAGGAAGATGATGAATAATTGTGTGTTAGTGAGTATTAGTTCTTTGTATGTTGCTGAGTTAAGCTATCGTTTTTTATAAAAAGTAATCGCCAATAATGGAAATGAAAAATAAAGAACCATGTAAACAAGACTGCATTAATGAAAACTGCATGTAAAAAGTACACATAAATGGGGGAAATATTTACTCCACATAAAAAATACTGCATAAATAGAGGGATGGGTGTATATGAAAAGATACTTCATATCCTATGCCACACATATCAGTTGAAAGAGGAAAAAAATAGTAAAAGATTTTCTATGCAAATACATTTTCAATGCAAATTGACTTTAAGTCAAAAATTGTTATAGGTGATAGTCATTATATAATAATAAATCTCATTTCACCACAAAGAAGAAATAAAAGACAAGCTCAAAAGATGTGTAGGAAAAAATGGGAATGACAATTCAACATATCAAAATGTTTTAGATACACTAAAAGTGGTAATAAGAGGGAAGTTTGTATCATGACAAATCTATCTCAAGAAACAAGAAAATCTCAAATAAACAACCTAACATTGCACCTTATAAAGCAAAAGAAGAACAAACAAAGCCCAGAGTCAGTAGAAGACAGGAAATAAAAATTAGAGCACAAGTCAATTAAATTGAGAAAAAATAGATAAAATTATTTAAACAAAAAGCTGCTCTTTTGAAATAATTAATGAAGTTGACAAATTCTGGCTAGACTCACTAAATTAAAGAGAAAAGATTCAAACAAAATCAGAAATAAAAGAGAAGATTCATAGACACTTCAGAAATACAAAAGACTATTCAAGAATTCTATGAAAGACTATACACCACCAAATTTGATAACCTCAAAGTAATGGACAAGTTCTTAGAAAGATAAAACCTTCCTGGACTGAATTATGATCGATCAATAATAGTAAGGAAATTAAAACAGTCATCAAAAACCTCCCAAAAAGTAAAAATCCAGGAGCAGATAGCTTCACTAGTGAATTTTATTTAACATTTGAGGAAGATTTAATACCTATATTTCTCAAACTCTTCTGAAAAAATTTGAAGAAGAAGCAATACTCTCTAAGTCACATTACAAGGTCAACATTACCCAGATACCAAAACCTGGCTAAGACAACGCACACAAAAATCACAGATCAATATTTCTGATTAATGTAGATGCAAATTCCTAAAATTAAATACTAGCAAATTGAATACAGAAATACATTAAAAGATAATATATCATGATCTAGTGGGTTTGTTTCCTGGGGTGCAAGTATGGTTTGACACATGCAGATCAATTAATGTGATACATAACATTAACAAAATAAAGGATAAAAATCATATGATCATATCAATAGATGCAGAAAAAGCATTTGACAAGATATAACATCCATTTATGATTAAAACACTTAATAAAATGGGTATAGGAGAAAATTTCAACATTAAAGGCCATAGATAACAAACTCTCAGCCAATACTTGATGTGAAAAACTGAAAGCTTTTCCTCTAAGATCAGGAACAAGACAAGAACATCCACTCTCACCACTGTTATTCAACATAATACTGAAAGTTCTAGCTAGAGAAAGAAATAGAAGGCAACCATATTGAGACTAAAGAACAAAAATTATAATTTTTTGCAGATGTCATGATCTTTTATATAGAAATCTCTAAGACTTCATCAATAAAATTATTAGAAACAATAAACAAATACAGTAAAGTTGCAGGGTACAAAATCAATGTACAAAAATCCATTGCGTTCCTATACACTAACAATAAAATTTCAGGGGAAAAATTTTTTTAAATTCCATTTGCAATGATGACAAACAATAAAATACCTCAGAATAAACTTAACATATATATAAAGAACCTATACACTGAAAACTACAAGACACTGACAGAAATTAAAGTAGATACATAGAAAAGGAAAGATATTTTATGCTCATGGATTGGAAAAATCAACGTAGTTGAAATGGCCATATACCTAAAGCAGGAATATGCAGATTTAATAAAATCCCCATGGCATTTTTTGAAGAACTAGAACAAAAACATTATCAGATTTGTATGGAACCACAAAAGATGCTGAAGAGTCAAAGCAATCCTGACAAAACAGAACAAGCTGAAGGTATCACACTCCCTGACTTCAAATTATACTACAAACCTAAATAATAAAAACAGAATGGTATTGGTAGAAAAACATAGACCACAGGAATAGAATTGAGAGCCCAGAAATAAGTCACATGTATGTGGGCAACAGATTTTCAAAAAAGAAACCAAAAACATACAGTGGAGGGGGAAAAAAAGTTCTTCAATAAATGGTGCTGGAAAAATTAGAAAGCCACATGGAAAAGAATAAAACCAGACTGACATTTGACCATATACAAAAATTAACTCAAAATGGATCAAAGACCTAAATATAAGACCTGAAACTATAAAATGAATAGAAATAAACATAGGTACTAAACTTAAGAGACCTTCGTTCAGAGAGGATTTTATAAATTTGATGCCAAAGCCTAGAGAAGTAAAAGCAAAAATAAATGAATAGGACTACATTGAACTAAAAATCTTCTGCACAGCAAAAATAACAATCAGCAAAACAAAAAAGGCAATCAACTGAATGGGAGAATATATTAGCAAAGAAACCTACGATAAGGGGCTAATTTCCAAAATATATAAAGAACTGATAAAGCTCAACAAAAACAAAAACAAAAACAAAAACAAAAAACAATTCAATCGAAAAATAGGCAGAGGTCCCAAAGAGACGCTTTTCCCAAGAAGATATACAAATGGCCAAAAGACACATGAAAAGAGCCTCAACTTCACTGGCAATAAGGGAAATGCAAGTAGGAGCCAAACGAGATACCATTTCACACCTGTTAGAATAGCTATCATCAATAAGACAAGAAATAAAGTGTTGGAGAGGATGTGGGGAAAAGGGAACCCTCATACAACTCTGGTGGGAATATAAATTGGTACAGTCACTATGAAAAACAGTATAAAGTTTCCTCAAAAAAAATTAAAAATTGAGTTACCAAATTACATAACAATTTGCCTTCTGAGTATCTACCTGAAATTTTAAAAACATTTGTTTATAAAGATGTATGCACCCCAATGTTCATTGTTGTATTCATGAAAGACAAGACATGGAAATGACCTAATAGTCCTTTGATGGATGATTGGATAAAGAAGTTATGGTACATATATACAGTGGAATACTACACCTCTATAAGAAAAGATTAAATACTGTCACTTGTGACAACATGGATTGATCTTGAGAGTATCATGCTAAGGAAATAAATCAGATGCAAAAGGACAAGAACCATATGATTTCCCTCATATGTTGGATATAAAACAGAAAGCAACAAACAAAACAAACAAATAAAAAGAAACCTCTCACACACAGACAACAGTACAGTGGTTACTAGGGAAAGGGGACAAGGAGAGTCTGAAGAAAGGGGGTCAAATATATGGTAACTGAAGAAGACTAGACTTTGGATGGTAAGCACAGAATGCAATCTACAGATGATGTATTATAGAATTATACACTTGAAACTTGTATAATCTTATGAACACATGTCACCTCAATAAATTTAATTGAAAAATACCAAAAAGTAAAGAAAAGAAAAAAAAAAGGTCAAGTGATGGTTAGGATGTAGAGAATTTGGGTTTGCTGATGGGAATGCAATAATAGTCTATAATAGTCCAGCTATTATGGAAACAGTATGAGAATTCCTCAAAAATTAAACATAAAAATAACATATGATCCAGCAATTTCACTTCTTTGTTTATGCCCCCAAAATTGAAAGTAGGGACAATAACAGATATATGTGCGTTTATATTCATAGTAATATTACTGACAAGAAACATAAGGTGAAAGAAACACAAATGTTCATCCATGGATGAATAAACAAAATGTGATACATACATACAAAGAGGTATGATTCAACCTTAAAAAGGAAGGAATTCTGACACATGCTTCAACATAGATGAACCTGAGGACATTATGCTAACCGAAATAAGCCAGTCAAAAAAGGACAAATATTGTATAATTCCACATATTTTGAAGAATGTCGATTACT
>PVKZ01004513.1:0-80071 GCA_004027375.1 Macroglossus sobrinus | reverse complement strand
GTACCTGTACGCCAGTGCTGGCACAGAGAGACAAAGGTCGAGAAGAGAGAATACCATGAATATTCCAGATGTCCGTCTCTTCCCTTCTGTGCGGTTTGGAATTCTGTGGTTCCATCGTGTTGCCTCCTGAGAGCGAGAGTAAACATGAGGCAGGCATGTGCTCCCCCACCACAGCTCACCGTCCTCCTTTGGAGGGCTGTGTAGAGGAGGGAGCAACATAGTGGGGCTTGTTGGTCTGTTTTCAGCTGTTTCCTGAAACTCGGGGAGTGGCAGCTGAACCTCCAGGGCATCAACGAGAGCACGATCCCCAAAGTCCTGCAGTACTACAGCGCCGCCACGGAGCACGACCGCAGCTGGTACAAGGTAACCCAGACACGGCAGCGGGGGTCCCCAGCTGTGCCTTCTCCAGATGTCACACTCAGCACCTGACAGCCCGGCTGGGGACCGTGTGTGCTTCCGGTTTACAGCTGGCCTGATGCTGTGAATTTGCTGCTTTGAGTGGCGGGAGCCGGTCTGTCCGAGGCCCCTCCAGGTTTAATGGGTACAGAAAGACTGGCAGGTTCTTTTATCTGAGAAGGAATTACTGCACCACTATTATGTGCTGGGGATGATGCTGTCTTACAGACCCTTAAGCTGCTTATTTCCCCGGGAGCATCTGGCTACATGGCTAATCTCCGGAACCTTATCTTCTCCGGGGTCATCTCCCTCCCAGCTTCTTTCTGACTTCCGTTCCTGCCTGCTCTTCATCTAAGAACTTAACTTGCTCTGTTTTTGTTGGAAAGCTCTGGGTAACATCCTAACATCCTATTATGTCATAGGAAACTTTTCAAGAAGGTAAACAGAATTAGAACATGTATAAAGGATGGGATTGGCCGGTAGAGGAGCGATTCTCGGAAGTGTACATCTCTGCCGAAAGCACACATCCTCCTCTTCTGATGTCCTCTCTGAGGGGCCTTCTGGGAATAGCTGCTTGGTACAGCAGATGTCCTCATCTTCTTCCCAGGATCTCCTCCACGTGCTAGTAATTTGCGAATTAATCCCTCTGGGATTCAAACCTGTATCTGAAGACCACAGAAACATCCACAACAAAAATCTTACCCTGATTTAATCACGCTTCGTTCTGATCTGAAAAATGCCCATTTTTTTTATATCAGTAATAGTTACTCTCTCTAGGACAGTTTCAGTCCAAGGCTGGAAAAATAAATCCAGTAAACCCTTAATTAGCTGGAACTTTACTAATTAGAACTGTCTCCTACCCAGATGACTTTTCCTCATTCACCTTTTAGGAAAGAAACAAATCATGAGAAAAAACTACTTCCGGAAATTTTAGTTTTAGTTTTTTCCTAGTATTATGGGGTCCTTTTGGGTTTGTGCTGTCTTCTGCCATCAAAGGTGTCCTGTGTGCATTCAGGGACTGTTTCTGTCTTGTTCATTGTGTCCCCCTGCTCAGAGCCTGGTATGTGGTAGACATATAAGAGGTATTTGTTGAGTATAGGAAAACTGAGCCTGGGTCATTGTAGAATCTTACTCATCAAGTAAAGGTCAATTATGATCAATCTGCTCTGCTTAGAAGAGGAGATGGACACTTTTATGTTAAGAAAGGTTTTTTGCAAGGAACACAAAGGAATTTCTTGGCTATCCAGAAAGTCCAACTGTGAGTGGATTATTTAATGTCCTCCTGTCACTGCAAACTTATGAGGCCCAAAACCAATCGTGCCTCATGCTGTCCACACCAGGCAGTGCTATACCATTGGGGCATTGCACCCCCAAACCTCAGGAGTGTGGATAGTTCCTTCTTTATCCAAATAAGCACCAAAGGCTTCTTTCGGCAAACAGTCACTGAGCACTGGCTCTCTGAGAGGCCACGGGCCAGGTGTGAGGGCTAGACCAGGGGTCCCCAACCCCCCAGGCTCTGGGCTGATACCAGTCCATGGCCTGTTAGAAACGGCCGCAGAGCAGAAAGTGAGCAGTGGGCCAGTGAGCGAAGTGTCATCTGTATCTGCAGCCACTCCCCAGCGCTAGCATCCTCGCCTCAGCTCCACCTCAGGTCATCAGGCTTTACGTTCTCATAGGAGCACCGATCCCTACACCAAAATGGTTGGGGACCACTGAACTAGATGATGAACGAGGTTCACTCTCCGTAATGTTCCCGTGTCCTCAGTGTGTTTGCCCACTGTCATACGACCTGGTGAAGGCCTTCACCATCACCCCTCTGAACCTCTGCTCTCTTGAATCACCTGTTTTACTTACATACTGCTGCCAAAGGAATCTTGAAAACCCCGTGAAGCTGTATTTTCTGCAGGATGAAATGGGACCTCCTTGGCTTAGCATGCCAGCCCCTCCACAGTCCGATGCTGCCACTTGCTGGCCTTCCCCCTCACTGCTCTCCTGCACATTCCCTGGGCTTGGGTCAGGTGTGGTTCTCGGTTTCCTGTGACCGCCCCATGCTTGCCCAACCTGCTTCTTTGTCCCTGTTCTTCCCGCGCCACAAAGTCCTGACCGCTGCCCTCTCTTGTCCCCCGCCTTGCCCACCGAAGGCTGCTCTTCCAGACCTACCCCAGGCTCCCCCTCTCCGTGAAGCTTTCCCGGGCCCCATCTCCGGCCTTCCCACTGTCCGTCTCTTACTGCCCCAGTTGAGTTCTGCGTGAGTGAGCTCCCTTCCTGGAGTAGGGGGGTCCTGAGGTGAGGACCAGAGCTCGCTCCCCTTCGTGTGCCCTCCCCCACAGCACTCACCTCAGTCCCTGACACGGTGAGTGTGCCACATGAGGAGTGAGCCACATCGCACTTAGTCAGACGCCCCACTGCCCAGTGTTGCTCGGCTGGCCACAGGGAGAAAGAGCACTCAGCGCCCCTCCTCCGCTCGGGCCACACGCGCCTCTAAGCCCCGGATGCTCGAGCCTCCGTCTGCCACCGTGGGTCATAGCCCCATTGTCTGACCTTGACACTCGCCCCGCCAGGCCTGGCACGCGTGGGCGGTGATGAACTTCGAAGCTGTGCTACACTACAAACACCAGAACCAAGCCCGTGACGAGAAGAAGAAGCTGCGTCACACCAGCGGGGCCAACATCACCAATGCCGCCACTGCCGCCACCACAGCAGCCACTGCCACCGCCACCGCCACCAGCACTGAGGGCAGCAACAGCGAGAGCGAGGCGGAGAGCAGCGAGAACAGCCCTACGCCATCTCCTCTGCAGAAGAAGGTCACTGAGGTACCTGTCCCTCCCTCCTCCAGGGAGGACCGACCCCGGCACCAGGCGCTCTGAGGGATGGAATAGTTGTTAGGCTTTTAGGGACCGGAGGCTTTACTCCGAACTGCCGGGTGACACTAGCAAACAGTGCTTATTTTTCATCCAGCATGTGTGAGTGCTTTTGTGTACGTATTTGTGTTTGGGGAGCTGACGTCAAAGAATGAGTTCCTTGTCGTGCTCCCCAGTGCCTGAGCTCATCGCCCCGGTGCCCCGCACTGGTGTGTGGGTGGCCATGCACATCTGTGGGACCACTCTGAAGACAGAGCCTGCCAGGATCTGTCCCCTGCCTTTTCTTCCTTCCTTGCACTTGTCCTTGGGCTGTCAGATCAGAGAGCACCAGGGCAGCTGGCAGGCCATAGTAGCATGTTCAGAGCCTCAGTCCCCTTCTCTGCCACCCTGTTTGGGGAGCCACCGTGAGCCCTAGAGGATAACAGTTATGACACCACTGCCACTGACTGAGTGCTTGCTGGGCGCCAGGTACTGATCCAAAGGTTTTTATGCATTAGCTGATTTGATCCTCATTATACTCTGAGGTCAGTACTGTTAGTGTGCCATCATGCCCATCTTACAGATGAGACAGCTGAGGCAAGAGTGTCCCTAACACACACGTGTGTTTCCACAGGACTTGTCCAAAACCCTCTTGATGTACACTGTCCCTGCCGTCCAGGGCTTCTTCCGCTCTATCTCCTTGTCACGAGGCAACAACCTCCAGGATACACTCAGGTATCGGGGCCAGGAAGCGGAAACCCTGGGGGGCCATGTGAATGGTGGGACACAGAAGTTACGCATAAAGTCCTCTGTCCCTTCCCTGCGTTGATCAGTACGTCCAGGAGCAACAGCCAACCAGGCCCCACCCGTGTGGGTGACACCTGCGAGGACGGAGAAGCAGCCTGTCAACGCCCCGTGTGCCTTTGTCACGAGGGGAGGAAGAAACCCACCTGTTGGCTGCGCTATCGTTGAAACCCCTTTAGCTTTTAGAGCCAACTCTGCGAGGCTGAACAAAGGGCGCAGACCAGCCCGTCCAGAGGCTGCAGGTGACGAGGGTGGCCTCCTCTGTCGGGGAACCTCCCACCAGCCAGGTGCCAGGTTTCCTGGCCGCTGCTGCTCCATGGGCAACTCCCCGTGTGCAGAGATCATCCACGGGTTACCCAGCGCCCATCTGTGAGATTTCTGAGCTCACACCGCGGTGACCTCGCTGTGTTGTCTGCAATGAAATGGCTGTTGAGTTGGCATGATCCTCCCAGTGTTCACACTGCCGCCGTCACCACCCCCCCGCTCCCGCTCCCGAGTGGTCCCAAGACCGCGCACCCTCAAGAGCCACCAATTCGAGGCCCTGCAGGTTCTCAGGAACCTTCAAGGTGAAAAACTGGCAAAAGACGGGACACTAAGTTTCCTGTGCTTTCTTTTCCAGAGTCCTCACCTTGTGGTTTGATTACGGTCACTGGCCGGATGTAAACGAAGCCTTGGTGGAAGGGGTGAAAGCGATCCAGATTGACACGTGGTTGCAGGTGCGGCTGCTCGGTTTCGGGTTAAGCGGGGTCAGCTCCCACGCCTCGTGGAGTCACGCAGGGTTCGGAGTAGCGAGGCAGCATACACTGTGGTGGAGAGGGGGTAGGGATCGGTCCCAAGGTCAAGACTCCATACCTTCTTCAGTTTCTTCCAGAGAACTAAAAGGAATAAACCCTTTCAGTGCCCAACAGCATCTATTCTTCGTTACCCAAAAGGATAACTAGGGCCGTTTCCAGGCCTAATCGCTGCGTCCCACGCCCTTTTGAATACCAGGTCATACCTCAGCTCATTGCGAGAATTGATACGCCCAGGCCGTTGGTGGGACGTCTCATTCACCAGCTTCTCACAGACATCGGTCGGTACCACCCGCAGGTACGTGGCACCCCCAGGCACTTTCTCATCTGACAACTGACCTTCACTTTGGTGCTCAGGCCTTCCCAAAGCTGCTCCGGAGACACGAGTGCCAGGACGGGGAGCCACGCCTCCCGTCCTGCCTCGAGGAGAGTCTGCCCAGCTGGCCGTCCCAGGGGCCTTCAGAAAAGAAAGATCTCCCCCTAGATTGAGTCGCCCCCGCCTGGTAGACTCAAGTGTGCGTCACGATCGGACTCACCATTTCTTTTGTCATCCCCCTAAAAGTTAGTGTCGGGCTCCTCACACATATGCCCACGCGCCTCTGTGTTTGCCTCAGGCCCTCATCTACCCGCTGACCGTGGCTTCCAAGTCCACGACCACAGCCCGCCACAACGCAGCCAACAAGATTCTGAAGAACATGTGTGAGCACAGTAACACCCTGGTGCAGCAGGCCATGATGGTGAGTCGGGGGGACCCGCGCGGGAGCTCGCCGACCCGGGCACCTGGCCAGAGGTCTCGAGCGAGGTGGCTCTTCTCCCACGACTATGCCCTGAGACGGGCCTTTCTGAGTTCAGCTTATCCTTGGTGCTTCTGTCCGCCCCCACCCCTCTGTGATTCAGGTGAGCGAGGAGCTGATCCGCGTGGCCATCCTCTGGCACGAGATGTGGCATGAAGGCCTAGAGGAAGCCTCTCGTTTGTACTTTGGGGAGAGGAATGTGAAAGGCATGTTCGAGGTGCTGGAGCCCCTGCACGCCATGATGGAACGGGGACCGCAGACTCTGAAGGAAACATCCTTTAACCAGGTACGGGATGACAGCCTGAAATGACACAACCCGAAGCCTTTCCCTCCAGCCTTGCTATTGACTCGAATAAAACGTACTCTGACAGAGGTCATAGGCTATAAAAACACCAGAAATGTAATTGTCATCAAGTCACAAAACCCTCCCAAAATTTGAACCTGAAAACCACAGCATTTCTCACGAGACCTTACGTGACCTGACGCGCTGTCCTGAGGATGGGAGCTCCAGGAGCAGAGAGCTGCAGAGCTGCCCGGCTAAGCCGACCCCCGCCAATGCCTCAAGCCACAGCGTGCCCCTGGGGGTGCTGCTGTCTGCTTGGGGACTCCGACTCCCGTGACCACTTACACATTTCCCCTGCATTCCCTCTCAGGCATATGGCCGAGATTTAATGGAGGCCCAAGAGTGGTGCAGGAAGTACATGAAATCAGGGAATGTCAAGGACCTCACCCAGGCCTGGGACCTGTATTACCACGTGTTCAGACGCATCTCCAAGCAGCTGCCACAGGTAAGATCGTCAGCTTCCTGCAGGGTCAACTGTCACCATAGTCCTTCCGTCTCACTGTCTGTGAATGTTCTGCCACTAATCCCGGGGCACCTGGTTTCACATAACACCTGCAGATTTGGGACAAGTCGCTGCTTTTAGCAATTCATTGAAAAATACTTAGATTGCGTTTAAATTCCACCCTGGAGGCAGAAGACTAAACCCTTTTTGGTGATTATTCACAGCTCACGTCCTTAGAGCTGCAGTACGTGTCCCCCAAACTCCTGATGTGCCGGGACCTTGAACTGGCTGTGCCAGGAACATACGACCCCAACCAGCCGATCATTCGCATTCAGTCCATTGCACCATCTTTGCAAGTCATCACATCCAAGCAGAGGCCTCGGAAGCTGACGCTGATGGGTAAGGACCGTTGTGCGCTTCTGGCACTGGTATTTCCCTGGCTGCTCTCCCCGTCCCTCCTCGGAAACCACTGCTTGCCATTCACACGACTGATCTTTCATGTGCTCCATCTCTGCTCTGTGTACTGAGAGAGGAGTAGAGGACAAGTGGACTTCTCCTTATTCCACCCTCCTCAGCACTCCCAGTTTATTTGTACAGTTGTGCTGGGGTAAGCACCCCCTCACCAGAGCATAGAAGGGGATTGTAAGGCATGCACTGTGGGGCACTGCTGTGGTAGGCAGCTGTTGGGGAACTGATGAGACCAACAAAGACGCATCTGGATGCAAGCTGGACATCACAAGCCACAGTGAAGGAAAGGCTTCTGGGCTTTGGAATATCTTCTTCTTCTTTTTTTTTTTTTTTTACCATCAGCATCTCTCTTTGTGGGAAATAATTTTATAAAATGCAAACCAGTGGAGATGAATTCTCACACTGAGGTTCGTTACCTGTCTAGGATAGTTTGGGGCGGCACGTCGAGGTCTGGGGCCTTAAGTAATAATGCTCGTGTATTTTAATTGTGGTGATTATTCACCAGCACCCATCCCTTGCAGTCCACAGGTGATTGTCTCCATGGGCTGGCATCTTCTAACCTTAAAGCACGTCTCAGTCAGGAGTATTTAATTTAAGCAGTGTAATGAAGGAACTTTCTGGAGGTGGGAGCAGAGTAGAGGGAACCGACCGTGGGAAGCTGCTGGCCCCAACCCTTCAGACTGGAAAAGTGAGGAGCCCAGCAAGGCTCACACCAACAGAAACCGTAGCCCTGACAGGGGGATGGAGCTACTTCTAGAACTGTGGCCAAGCTGGTTGTCAGGGCAAATACCCTGACCTCTCTCTTTCCCTGCCCTCTGACCCCAGGAGAAGGCCCCCGTTGACCAAGCCCAGCTGGGAGCCCAGCTGATACAGTCTGCAGCCGTCAGCCTCCTCGGATCAGAGCAGGACGAAGAAGGGCAGGAAGTGGGTTGCGGAGGGGGACATACAGAATGTCCGTTTTTACACAGAATCGTTCTTGGTCCTCAGAGACGGAGCTTTTTAAATTTTATTTTTATTTTGAACAACATCACCTTGGGGAGCCATCAAAATCAGGGCCGTTCGTTTCATTGATTCTAGGGAGTGTTTTTCTGTTTGCAGGGGAAGGGATATGCAGTCTGCAGGATCTTTTGAATACAATGGCGGTCTGCCACCTAACAGGTCTGAGACCCCCTGGTCTACACTGACTGCTCCCACCGTTCCTTACAGGCAGCAACGGGCATGAGTTTGTTTTCCTTCTGAAGGGCCATGAGGACCTGCGGCAGGACGAGCGCGTGATGCAGCTCTTCGGCCTGGTCAACACCCTGCTGGCCAACGACCCGACCTCTCTGCGCAAGAACCTCAGGTAGTCAGGCCGCCGTGGAACAGCAAGGGTGTGAGACGTCATCCCGTTTTCCTGCGTCCCTCCCACGTGGTCACACACATTTACGAGATAAATTATAAAAGGATATACCTGACAGGAAGTCATCAATAGCCAGGGTGTCTGTCTGTCTGTCTGTGTGTGTGTGTGTGTGTGTGTGTGTCTCTCTCTCTCTCTCTCTCTCTCACACACACACACACACACACACACACACACACTCAATATTTTCAGAGTATCCTCATGTGGAATGCTTTTTACAGCCTCCAAAGATTCCAGAATAGAACAGCTTATGGTCATTCGACTGGAGATTCTGCACATTTGATGTGTTTTACCCCTCGTGGATTCTAGCCCAGCCAGACCTTCCCTATTCTTAGTACACTCTTTCCCCATTTTCTATTAAGAACATGAACAGTACATTGGGAGGTTAAGTTAGGCTTAGAAATAATCACTGGATTGTCCCCCCGCAAAGTATTGCGTTTGTTAGGCAGGTCAGGAGACCAGTGCGCTTTCATACCATCAGTTCCCTGTTTCTTCGTGGTACTTTATCCTTTGCAAAAGTCCCCTCACTACTTAACTCACAACAGCACTGTGCAGAGGGTTCATTAAAACTAGTTTGCATGCACCATGAGTGGATCAGAGGTCTGCACTGTTTTCTGTACGATAACCCTGCTTTCCTGTGGGCGCCAGCATCCAGAGATACGCAGTCATTCCTTTATCGACCAACTCGGGCCTCATCGGCTGGGTCCCCCACTGTGACACGCTGCATGCCCTCATCCGGGACTACAGAGAGAAGAAGAAAATCCTGCTCAACATTGAGCATCGCATCATGTTGCGGGTACGTCTCGCGGGCAAAACTCTCAAGTTGGAGAAGCTACTCAGAGCTGCTTTGCTTGTGCTTCTACCTATGTCCGTTACTGAAAAATCGATTTGAGGGAATTGGCTATGAAAAAAGGTTTAAGGAAGTGAGTCCTAACACGAGGAACCTTCTCTAAGAAACAGAAGGGCCCTAAAGCCCAGAAATTAAGCTTTCATCATCCTAGGTGGGACTAGACAGCTTTATTCAGTACCTAATGCATACAGAGCACTGGCTGTGTGGAAAAATGATGTTTAGTACGTGTGTAAGCGAAAAGAAAGAGAATCACCTGTTAACCAAGCCTAGAACCCTCCAGTGCGCTCATCCACACCAGCAGGCTCGTACTGCGGTGAGGCCCGTACGACAGTGAGGCCCATCTCGCCCTTAGGCCCTGGTAGTTCCTGTGGTCATCAGGTCAGAGCGGCCACTTCGTTCTTCCTTTCGCAGTGTTATTTCTTCTCTCCTCTTTGGCCGTGCTGGTGAAATTAGAACCCAGCTCTGCCTGGACCAGGAGCCCTGTGCCTTCCTGGGTTTAGGCCATTTGTCTCGGGCCGCTCTCTCAGCACGAGTGTGTTCTGACGCAGATGGCTCCAGACTACGATCACCTGACCCTGATGCAGAAGGTCGAGGTGTTTGAGCATGCAGTCAACAACACGGCAGGGGACGACCTGGCCAAGCTGCTGTGGCTGAAAAGCCCGAGCTCCGAGGTACGCAGCATGCAGCTCCCCGTGCACGCGCACACACTGCCCACTGGGGCACCCACGTTTGTCAGGGTGGCTTTCCCGCCTGTTCCTGCGCACCTGCCGGGCGCATCTTTGTCATGATGAGCTGTAGATAACGTGAGGTCCTTTGTCACAGATTAAATGGGTGAGCCGCACAGTTTAGCAGATGCAGATTAATAGTCTAATGTTTCTCCTCGTATTTAACAATAATCTGAGCTCTTTACAAAGTAAGGCTAAATCTTTTTCACGTGCGTTACGAATTTCTTGTCTATTCAGTGTTTTAATGTTGTTAGTGGCATGTTTTTTGGTTTGGGATTTTTGTTTCATTTTTGATATACAAACATTTCTAAGTTAACAGGTTTTTAATCTTTTTCTTTAAGGTTTGTGCCTTTGGCTTTATATTTAGAAAAGTCCTCTCCACCTCAAGATTATGTATCTTTTTACATATATTTTCTTGTACTAATTATAAGATTTGTTTTTACATTTAAATCCTAACCCAATTTGGAGTGTATGATTAAGACATAAATTTTGTGGGTTTTTTTCAGATGATCAGCCAACACCACAGTATTTACCAAATAATCCATCCTTTCCCCTGTTTAAAAGATTCCATTTTTATTACATACTAATTCTTATATTCCCTTGGATTTCTTTGTAGAGCTTCTCTTTAGTTTCATTGATTTTCTGCCTGTTTCTCCTCAAGGACCATTCTGTTAACACGAGTCTTTTCTCACTGGCTATTTTCATTCTTTTTTTCCCATTGATAAATTTGGGGAATCATTTTGTCAGGATTCCAAAAAAAGTGCCACTGAATTTTTATTGGCATTGCATTGAATGTGTCAAATAATTTGGGAGGATATTACATCTTGACAATCCTAAGTGGATATCCTAAAAAAGATATTTTCATTTACTCAAGCCTTAATATCTCTAAGCAAAGTTTAATTTTTTCATCTAAGTTGTGTACATTTCTAGTTAAGTTCATTCCCACATAGTTTGTTATTTTTGTCATTGTATTTGGGATCTTTATTCCAATATATGTTAAAACTAGTTTTGATGGAACATCAGCAAACAGCTGGCCGGGTATAGTTACGTGGAAAGAGGTTAAGTTTCCTGAGTCCGGCTCACTCGTGCTCCTGTGTTCTAGGTGTGGTTTGATCGAAGGACCAATTACACCCGCTCGTTAGCCGTCATGTCCATGGTCGGGTATATTTTGGGCCTAGGAGACAGGTGAGAGAATTTAGTTCCTTTTAGTCTTCTTTCTCCATTATAGTGTTCTTGAATGGTTTCATTTTGTTTTCCAGTGAGATTTGTGACCATTTGGTAAATACTTGTATTTTGTGCTTTAGGTATTTTTTGCAGCAACAGCCTTAGTCCCATATTTATTATCCATGCCAACAGAACAACACATCAGACTAAAGAGGAGAAAAAAACCATAGTTCAAGGGTACTACTCCTTACTGCATAGGTTGGTTTAATATACTAAAAACCATGTTAAATCTGATTGATTTTTTTTGATTCAATAAACATTTATCAATCACCACTATGCTAAGATAAATAATTCTATATCTGTAATTGAAACCAACCATTCCAATATTTCTACATAATAAATTGCATCCAAATGAACTGACTGAAAAAATAGTTGAGGAAATTGACTCGCTAGAACTTTTTTCAAGAACTAGTCTTCTGATGTCTGATATTCTCCTGGGATCACGTCTCATGCAATTTTATGTGAGTAAAAATAAGTTTAGCCCACAAAAATAATAAATTCTTTTTTTTTTTTTAAGAAAAGTGGAATACCTATTGACAAAAGTGAGGTGATCCTCCCTGGATTGACTCAGGGGACTCAGAGAGCTGAGACCCTGTGACAAGTTCTGAGTAGTAGTAATAAAGCCCTGTCACTCTGAGGCGCCAGCAATGATTGCTCTTGTGACCAAATTATCGTGGTAACATGAGGCATCTTGCAATCCACACCAGTAAACCCTCGTTTTGGCCTAGAGCAGGGCATGGCAAACCTTTTTTTATAAAGGGCCAGATAATATTTTGGCTTTGTTGGCCATGTGATTTCCATCACAACCACTCACGTCTGCTGTTGTAGCACAGAAGCAGCCTGACGTGCTACGCAGGCCATGCGTGTGGCTGTGTTCCAGCAAACCGTTTAGGGAAGCCGGGGAAGGCTGAATTTGTTCTGTGGGATGTAGGTGGCCTACCCATGACCTAGAGTGGTACCACATACTCATTGATCCATTTATCAGTGTTGCTCTCTTGCCCCCGCCCTGGTCTCTGTTCCGTTTCTCAGACACCCGTCCAACCTGATGCTGGACCGTCTGAGCGGGAAGATCCTGCACATCGACTTTGGGGACTGCTTTGAGGTGAGTGTGTTCCGGGCACCACACAAAGCCCGCCTTCCGGACGAGCAGTATGCATCCTCCTCTGACCGTTTTGTCAAGCTTCAGCCCAAAACGCATTATCTTACCCCTGCCTCTCCTCCCACGGCGATAGAGAGCCAGTCTGAGAAACGGAATCCGTGCTCTTCAGTACTTGCTATAGTTGGGCTCAGACCCGCTCCCCACTGTTCACACGCCTTCTGTGAGTGGAGGAGTCTGCATCCCATACGTCCATCCTGGATGTGCTGCACACTTGTACTTTTTCAGGTTCTCTTTTAAATCTCTGTGACAAGTCCCTCACTAAACTCAAGAGACTTCATTTCTATGCTCTAATTGAAATCGGTGCCAGTGATGGAAAGAAAACCAACACACCTGCTTTCACTTAACTTTAGTGAAAAAACAGTCTGACCAGTGGTCTTAGTTTTTTCCCTTCACTGTCCTGTAGGTTGCGATGACCAGAGAAAAATTCCCAGAGAAGATTCCATTTAGACTAACGAGAATGTTGACCAACGCTATGGAGGTGAGTGGCCATGGGTGACAGACTGCTTTGGTGGGGCCACCTAGTCACCACCCTCTCTGAGGACAGATTTGCTCATTAGAGCTCATCGGTCCCCTAAATGCCCGGCCTCTTTCTATAGTCTTTTCTTGGTATTCTCCTTCTTCAATCTTTGAAAGTATTCCTATTCTTTACATCATACGAATTTCGTTTCGCATGAATCACTGCCCTGACCCCGTGCTCTGAAGACTTCCCAGCCTGACACCTCAGTGAGGGCCTGGATCTGCCTCCCCAGTGAGGGCAACAGACCCTCTCGACTGTTTGACCTGTGGTCTTGAGGCCTTCAGGGGCCAGTGCCAGCGACTCTGTGGTAAGTGGCTCTGGCCCTCCTACAGGTTACTGGCCTGGATGGCAACTACAGAATCACATGCCACACGGTGATGGAAGTCCTTCGCGAGCACAAGGATAGCGTCATGGCCGTGCTGGAAGCCTTCGTCTACGACCCTTTGCTGAACTGGAGGCTGATGGACAGTGAGTATGAGTAGGTGCTCGGAGCTGGAGTCCTCACGCTCTGAAATTAGGACTGTCTGACATCACGTTTGACTGACCTATGGCCCTTCTAGCCCAGAGCCTGAGGTGTATCACTGAGCTACAGCTCTAGTGGCTGGAAATGGATTTCAAGTATTTCTATTAACTAGAACAGAAAACTCCAATCATCAATTCAGATATTAATTAAAATCCTTTTCAGTATAAATTAGGTACCCTAGTGGTTTTTGGTTGTTTGGGTTTCGTGCAGAATCCTAAACTGGTGTTCTGATAGGTGCGAACGGCGGTGATTCGGGTCGACGGCACCATGGGCTGCCTCCCTGGCAGAGGTTTACCCACGAGGCACCTGACCCACTGCGAATAAGTCGCATTTTCCCCTTCTGTCACCTGGTTTACATTGTCTAAATCCAGCTCGACAGTACAGAGCGTCCCTCAGGACTGGATACCCCTTCTAGAAAAGAAACGTACTCCTGAGTGATACGTGTCTGGTTCTCTCTTAGGGGGATTGTAACTTTGGGGAGTATTATATTTTTAGGATTGTGAGAAAATATTACATTGACCAAGTTTCTTTCAAATCAAAGTCTGAAGCATTTTTTAATCCTCCCTTTTTTTATTTCCCCAGCAAATACCAAAGGCAACAAGCGATCCCGCACGAGGACAGATTCCTACTCTGCTGGCCAGTCAGTAGGTGGGTGCCTCCCATGGGAGACTGCAGAGTCTGTCCACTCCTGTCCCAAGTGTTTCTAGCAGAATAGGGTGAGCTCTGTCACTGCCATTAGGAGAAACAGCTTAAAGTAGTGACAGATGCTGAACACAAAGGAAGATTCTCTCACTGCTAAAATATTACCAAACAGGCATTCGTTCAAAAATTTGGTCCGGATGTATTGACTGAGCACCAAACACCTATGCGTGCTTTTTATTAACGCCTCTCAGGATAGAGTGGGTACCTAAAGCTTAGAAACTATGAAGTCTATCTATAAAAATACAGTTAAAAATGTGTCTGAATATTGCCCAGTATTTAGCATGGCTTTTAGCAGCATCTGCATTGGGATCATTATTAGCTGTATTACCTTCATCCTAAAGCATTATTAATAGCTCTGAAATGAAAAGGCAGGTGGAAGCCGCAGAAAGGCACTCACACTGCTGCCCGGGGAGCCAGGAAACAAGGGTCCCACAAGCACGGCCTGCAGGACAGGGTCCCAAGAAGATGATGCCCCACTAGAGCCAGGCTAGGGGCTGTGTAGTGAACACATTGGGAGGTCTCAGGGTAAAGCTGTTTAACTTCGTTTAGCCATCTCCTTGTCCCCTGGCCCCAGCCTGCCCACCTTTTTTCTTCATAACAATTAACAGTATCCTAAACAGTTCACATTTTGGGAAATAATGTGGGGTATGTAAAAAGGTAACTATTTTCTACAGTCATTTGTGGAACATTTGCAACTAGTTCCTTGGCTAAACCAAATAATGTTTAAGGGTGCAAAATGAATGTGACATACAGAGATTGCCCTAAAGAAGCACAGAATCGAATTATAGTATTGACCAAAATATATATAAAATAGTAAGAGAACAGCACATTCCACTGTGTAATCAAGTACCACGTGACTTGTTTTGGACTAGAAGGGCCATGAGACTTAGAGAACAGAGTTATCGCTCACAACTGCATTGTTAAGGGTTGTCGGGATCTGGGTGGGTAGAAAGAAAAAGCATGTTTTGGGCAGGAGATCAGGGTCCTGGGTGATAATAGCATCTCTGAACTTGTGTGGACTCTCTACCCTGGACACTGTGATGGGATTTGTGAGTGCCCGGATCACCCACGATGCCTGGGTACCATGTGCAGATAGATGAGTGGTCTCATCTAAAGCACATGAGACTTCCTGTTTAACGCTCGGGCCCCACCTCATCAGTATGTTATTGTGTGACTTCTACGTGCTACCTGTGGCATGCAGGGGACAACTAGGACAGCTGGTTCTGGTGGCACCAGACGGTAGCAGGCTTGCTTGTTTTTATGTGGCTTAAAAGTTAAGTTCCAGAGGGTTATTAGTAAAAGTATCATCACTGACGTCGTTTTGAAGGCCTGTGACATACAAGGGCATCGTGAAAATAACTTCATCATTCTGACTCTGAGCTCTTCTGTCCTGAGGCCACAGTCACTAGAAGGTGACACTAGAGCCTGAGATTTTTCTCTCCAGAACTGATGTATAAATTCCTACTAGGAATAACACGTTAGTCATATGTATGATCCATGGAAACCTAGTTTACTTTATGTTATTACCAGTTTTTGTCAAACCAAATAAGTTCTGTCATCAGGTCTTTGATTAATGTTCCCGTTCCTTATGTCAGAACATTTTATTAATGCTCTTTGCCTGAAAAGTCATGCTTTGCAGATTTACGATCTTCTAAATACATGAAGGATAACATAATGCTTCTTTTCTCCTTTCCCCTTTGAGGTGGGAAGGGCAAGTGTGCAAGGGAATATGGTGTGTGAAGAATTAGAGCTAATACCTTGGAACAATGACTTCTTGGTGTTTGAATTTTCTGCTGTTTTTTTTTCTCCTAGAAATTTTGGATGGTGTGGAACTTGGGGAACCAGCCCATAAGAAAACGGGGACCACAGTGCCAGAATCTATTCATTCTTTCAGTAAGTCCAACCTCTGAGGACCTGCGCCAGTGACTAGCTCATTAAGAAAATAGCAGCTGTGTTTGACCACGAGAGGGTCAATGGGATGAAGAAACAAAACGGCCTTTGAGCAGAGAAGGTTCCGTGAATTTCTCATTATGTTCTAAGGATAAAGATAGACACAGAGGAAGAATTGCTCAACACTTACAAAAGTGAATATTTGAGAAAAGCAGGGCGTCCGTTGAACCTGGTGCGATGATCCAATGCTTACTGTCGTCTCTACTTTTGTGCATTCTAGTTGGAGATGGTCTGGTCAAACCAGAGGCCCTAAACAAGAAAGCTATTCAGATTATTAACAGAGTTCGAGATAAGCTCACTGGTGAGTGTGTATGTGTTCCCTTAAACCTAAAATCTGAGAGACTCATCTCTCCTTGAGTTGGTGTCAGCCCCATTTTCCAGTGCCGTTGGCACCTCAATTTTGACTGTGCTGCTAACTGGAGTGTCTCTGAAGCCATCAATTAAGAACCTTCTCTGATTCTCATTCTGATTACCAATAAATTTAATGTTATTGATCTCATGTTAGCAGAGATAGGTAAAGTTCCATTGAGTCCAAATTCAGGACAAAATCCTGTCATCGTGACTTGAATGAGAGTGCATGCGTCCACTCTGATCACTGCTGAGCCGTCCGCTCTTAGCTGTGGTAGGCAAAGAGTGTGGAAGAAGAGAAGTGCATTCTTTCAGAAAGGAGACATGTCACCTTGACCAGATGGTGTGACATGGTGGGTGGGAGTCGGGGAAGCCAAAGACCCCAGTTTCACCGCTTCCTGTGTGACCCCTGGGCCACTGTCTCCTCATCTGAAGAGAGAATGCCTTTCTTGGTAGGCCATGAGGCTCGGTGGGACATGGGGTGCCAAATGCTTAACACTAGGGACTGGCACAAAAGTTTCGTAGTCAAGGTATATTCATTGAGCACCTACAAGCATTAGATGCTGAGGAAACCGTGTTGGTGAAAACAGACAGATTCCCTGCCTTCGTGGGGCCCAGACTCTGTACTAAGGGGAACACTGTACTAAGTGGGGGAAAGGGACGTGGGTCTCTCATGCCAATAATAGAGGAATTTAAGGTCAGGAAAAGCTTCCCCAGCAAACCAACCCCTTAGCTAAAATCTGAGAGTTGATTAGGGGCAGATTGTCCTAGGTATAGGAACCAGGTGCCAGCACCCCAAGGAGGGAGGGAGCAAGGGAAGAAGAGAGGTCCGCAGGCTGGTCACTGCCCCCAGAGCAAGGGCGGTGTGAGGAGCTCAGGACTGGATGGATCTACAGGACCTTTTCTTTTTATCCTGTATCCTAAGGGCAGTGGGAAAGTACAGAAGATTTGTAAGTAAATGGGGGCCAGGCAGTGCCAAGTGCCTGCCTGTTCGAAGTGAGAGATTACGAATTTATAATGGAAGCAGCTGCCCTGTGGGAGAAAAGGCTCAAAATGGAGGCTAGCAGGATTGAAACAGAACAGGGCTTCTCGCTCACTTGCCTGGCTCACGGGTGATTAGGGAGTAGAAGAACTCTTCGTAAACCTCAGCCAGATCCTTGCCGCTCCTGACGTCAGCCGACTGCAGGACTTGACCCTCTTTGAACCAAGTCTGTAATAGGAGAAAGAGACTGGTGTTTATTCAAGTCACGTGGAGGTGAATGTAAAATTCAACTCTCATACAGTCTTTAGTGTGAGGCTAAACTGACTTGGGCTGCATAGACCATGAAGCCAACCAATGCCAAGTCGGGGTTGGATGAGCAGGTGCAGATTAAACGGTTTCGTTTCTCCTGTCCTAGGTCGGGACTTCTCTCATGATGAAACTTTGGATGTCCCAACACAAGTCGAACTGCTCATCAAACAAGCAACATCCCACGAAAACCTCTGCCAGTGCTACATTGGATGGTGAGTGGGTGTCTCAAAGTACCTTTGTTAAAATAAGCAGTCAGGACCCCACCCTGGGCCCCAAACCCAGCATCACGAAAAAAGATTTGGGGGTACCCATGTAGGGTAATCCTAGTTTCGCATTCCTTTAAATGCTTGTATTCACTGTGTGCACTCATTGCTCTAAAAAGGACAACATTGAGAAATACAGATGCAGGTTCGGAAGGCAAACACCAAAATAGGATAAAATTACATTTAAAGAAGGTTTAGAAAAATGAGGCCTCCTCATTTAGGGGAAGCAGGGGGTCTTTTTGGATTTTGCTATTAATTTTGAAATATAGGAAGGGCAAAGAAAAAGCAGCCAGAGCAGTGACAGCGAGGAGATGAAAGGACAGATTTTTGATCTGGGTTTGCAACATCAAGGACCACTCCCGGGTCTGCTTTGATTGGTTGCCTGAGGCTTGCTCGAAGGTAAGAGCTTGAGAGACTGCGACAGGGAAGCGTCCTGGGACCACAGCAGGCATCAGCCCTTGACTTGACATGAGTGTGTCCCACCCGGGCGGCGCTGGCAGATTTCAGGGCGTGCCATGGGGGTTGTCAGGCCTTGGTCTCTCCGGTGTCAGTGTATCTGTGGAAAGCTGTGAAGACACCTGAATTATTAAAATATCCCTTCTCTTTCTGTCTTCTTAGGTGCCCTTTCTGGTAACCAGAGGCCCAGATGTGCCCACAGCATCTCTCTCTTACCTTTCGTAGCTTGGTATATGCTTCCACTAAACTGAAACCGTGGTCAGAAAGTTCAGTTTTGTTAAATATTTCAAAGTGTAAATGAAAAGAACTACTGTACATTAAAAGTTGGTTTGAGCCAACTCTCTAGCTGCTGTTGAAGAATAAATATATCGTCAGAAACACAAGGCTTGATTTGGTTCCCAGGACAGTAAACACAGTAACAGTACATAAATCAAGCCATTGATTTCGGGGAACAGAAGATCAATAACTTTAGAAATACGGGTTTCGACTTAACTCACAACTCATCATAAGCATTTGCTGATAGCAGAATGGCCTAGTCGTTCCTCTCAACATGAACACAGCAAACTCAGCGCAGTCAAGAAGCCTCAGGTCGTGGAGGACACGTCTTAGGATTCCAGACTATAAGGAAGCGGGAGAAGCCAACTTCACCAACTTCAGCCATCCCATTACCTCACTGGTCCGTGAACAGCAGCGACAGCATCTGCAAGATGGGCCAAAATGGATGGGAAAAGATCTGTCTTCTGCCTCGCCCGTGATGCTGCGACGTACACACATTGCAGTCCGAGACCCAGACCACTGGGAGGGGAGTTTCTTCAGAACGCTGGGCAGCTCTGGCTGCGCAGACGCACCAAGGGGAGCACAGTGCAGCGGAGCAGCCCACGCGGGCCCTCCCCAGCACAGTTCTGGGATGTTTTCGGTGAGGTCTGGATGCTCTGTTTAGAGCAGGGCCTTGGAAAACGGAAGTGCCGTGGTGGAGGTGCTGGACACGGAGGGCCTAGTATGTGCTGGGAATTATGGGCAAAAGAAATGTTAAACTAAATGCACAAAGTATCAAGTGTAGCCATGTCTGGATGCCATGTTGTATCTGAATAATTTTTGTGCCAATAAATGACATCAGAATTTTAAAAATGTGCGTGAGTGGCTTTTTATTCATAAGTATTAGTTTATACAGGAAGCAGTTATTCCTTCAACATTCACTAAGCACTTACTACTAGGGACGATGAAGGACACTGGATCTCCGTGACCTGGTCACTTTCCTCGGGATGTTCACAGGCCAGAGAAGGCAGAGATGGCATCATGCAGGAGTGGACCGATAACTCCACGGGTAGGGTGTGAGCTGCAAGTGGGCTCTGAACTGACTGATTCCACAGCGTGAAACAGGAAAGCCTCTTGAAAAGGGGAACATTGGCCATGGGTCTTAAAGGATGAGCGTGAGCTTGTCGGATGAAAGAAGCAAGGACATTTTCAGCAGTAAAGAAGTGTAAAAGCACAGGGTAGTGCAGAAATGGCAAGTATGAACTTGAACCATATTAGATTGAGGGTGTTCAGCTATTTCTGATTCATAAAATGGCAGTTTCACACAGTTGGACCTCCTAGTTCAGTAAGTCTGGCTCAGTGGTCGGTGGGGAATAAAAAGTGCAAACGGAATAATAGGAATTAAAAGTAG
The DNA here is from genome assembly GCA_004027375.1 of Macroglossus sobrinus. Classification (NCBI taxonomy): domain Eukaryota; kingdom Metazoa; phylum Chordata; class Mammalia; order Chiroptera; family Pteropodidae; genus Macroglossus; species Macroglossus sobrinus. The sequence continues at coordinate 60,123 of PVKZ01004513.1, read as the reverse complement.
GCCAGAAAGTAGAGTGGGGCCAGACTGTGGCCTGCCTCACAGTTCAACAGCAAGGAGTTTGAACCTGATACTGTGGACAACAGGGAACTGTGTGAAGTTTTAAAAGAGGTGGCATCTGACTCTTGTTTTCTTCTCTGAAAGTGTGGATAATAGTATGCTCTATCCCATAAAGTTGTTCTAAAGATGAGATAACGCATCCTGATGCGTAGCGTGAGGTTAAACCATATGAAATAAGTGCTCAAAAATATTTGTTAAAATGAACTAGGCTAGGCCTTTGTTCTGCCAGGATACCTGTGCACCTGAGGTCCACAAACAGGGAATAACAGTGAAAAACAAGTATCCTGTTAAGATATTCTGAATAATGATAAAAGTTACCGTTTATTGAACACTACTAGGCCAAATGAATTGTATTAAGGGTGTGCTGCTCCTGGTCTTAGGAGAGGGGATATACCCACTGAACTTACCAGATCCCTCCCCTGAGCTGCCTAACAGTGCCTCCCTCAAAACAAGAGCTCTTCCAGGCATTCAGTTTGCAAATGCTTTGAGTTCTCACAATACACCTAAACAAGAGTGGTTCCAGCAGTGTAGATGGAGAGGAACATGTGATTGGAAGAGTCGGAAGGCATTGGAGGTTAAGTACACTGGGAGCATGTGGATGCCTTTTCCAGCAGTGCATTCATTGCCTACAAGAAGCAAGAGAAATGTGATGGTGGCTGGAAGGTGTAGGGTGGTGTTTTTGTTTTTTGTCTTTTTCGTTGGGAGATGCCCAACATATGTGTAGGCCGTAAGGAATGTACCTGTGGCCAGGGAAAACAGACGAAGCAGAGGGGATTAATTGCAGGAGCCAAGATAAGTCGGCAGAGAGGCACGGATCCAGAGTTTGGGAGGAACTGGCTTTAAATATGAGCATTAATTAGGTCCTCCAGGTCTTACACTAAATCACCGATTTGGATCATACAACACGAGGTTAAAGAAAAATGTAGTTCCCTAGCATTCGTGGCTAACACCCTACCTTATAGTCCCCTAAGAAGGCCTTTGCACATGCGTGGTGCGCGCACGTCGCGTCGACTCGGGCGCTCTCGCGAGAAGAGCCGTGCAGGCCGAAAATATGGCGCCTCCCAGTCCCCGAGAATCCAAGGCCCCGTCGGCGACCAGCACGGCCAAGTCCGACGAGGAGATGGTGCTGCCGGGATTTCCGGACGCAGACAGCTTCGTGAAGGTGAGTTCCCGGGGCCTCCGGGACACCGGGGGCCGCCCGCGACCGGCCGGAAGCAAGCCCAGGACCTCTTGTCAGCCGTCCGCCCGGCCGCGCGCGCACCGCTCGGAGCCCCGGGGTTGGGGTTGAGGCGCAGCTGCCCGCGCCGGGCACAGTCTCACTTCATCCTCCGGGGGCGGGGCTTTGCACGCGGGCACTGAGGGTCGTCCCTCATCCCAGGGTCCCCCTTGTTCCCCTAGTTGAGCCCATGCAGCCCTGAGTGTGGAGAGTTCTCTCCACACTGGAAAGGGCTTCTTTGTCACGTTAATGCCCCAGCTCTCGCGACCTCAACCCCCGCGCAGCCCGGAACCACCCAACCAAGTGCGGAGGGGCTAGCTGGGCTCCTTTATGTTTCCCTTCCCTCCCTGCACCCTCCCTTCCCGCGGCCGAGGTGGTGCGTCTTCCCTCTCCAGTAGTGTCCTACATAATCCCCCAAACTGGATGTTAGTGTCACCTGTTAAAGCTGCTACCGAATCTCTGTCCTGTAGGTACCATAGAACGTTTGTTAATGCCACGTCAAAGGAACTCAGGGTTCATTTAAATTTTTTGTGTAATGTAGCTTCAATATGTACAAACATAAAACTAAGTTTAAACACCTCATGCATAGCTCTTAAAAACCATGAAACTAAAATAGTTTGTAAGTTAGTGCTACACATTCCCAAAATTCCTATCATATATCTAATTTATCATTTGCAGATGCTATTATTAATTTATTTATCTTTCTCTGAATAGTTTCTCGACCACTAGCCATGGTCCTGACTGGGTGTGTTCATGCTACAAGCTACCATGTACTCCACCATAACTCAAATTCTCACCTCCTTTCTCTTTTCTTGGAAAATTTCTATTACGCAACTCACAAGGAAGTCATTTGACTTTCACATGACCAACCATCTTTTATCTAGGACAGCCACTTCAGATTTTTTCTCATTACCATATAACAATTAAAATAGAGGGCTACTTGACACTGACGGAACCATAAACATAAGTCCAGTTGTGGGCGGTAGGCATTAGCAGTTGGTCAGCCAAAGGATCTAGAATATTCTTATATTGTTTTTAGGTGATGCTCGCCCAAATGAAAACACAAAATAAATTTCTGTAGAAAACTCATGGATCTGAATTTGAGTAGTAATAAAATAGCACTTATCTAAAGTGATTTATTAGCTCATTTAATCCTCTCAACAACTCTGTAGGGTTGCTGTTTTTTCAGAGAAGAAAACTAAGGTCCAAGTAAATGAAATAACTTGCCCAAGATCACAGTTAATAGGTAGCAGAGCCAAGATTCAAACCCAGGCCGTTTGAATATTAGTCATTTTATATATGTATTTGTTCTTCCTCTCCCCACTCTCCCAAGTAAGTTCCAGAACATGGTTTCATGTTTACCATTGTATCCTCAGAACGTGGGCTAAAATTGGCACTAAATGAATATTTATGAGATTGTATATCATCATTATCTGGCAAAATGTATTATATATCATAGATGTTAAAAAAAATAGATGCTGAATGAATGGGGAATACCTGTTCAAAACATGTTCGTTTTCTGGTTTTGACAGTTTGCTCTTGGGTCAGTGGTGGCAGTCACCAAGGCATCTGGGGGCCTACCGCAGTTTGGCGACGAGTATGATTTTTATCGAAGTTTTCCTGGCTTTCAGGCATTTTGTGAAACACAGGGAGATAGGTTGCTTCAATGGTAAGTACTGTATTTTGTTTGCTCATGTTGAAAGAAATAAATATTAAAAAGTAGATAGTTTTTTTCTGAAATTTGTTTTTTCTTACCAAAATTTTCTGTGCTATAAAGAGCTATGGAATATAAAAATGAGACAATGAATTTTCATTAGGGAAACATTAGTTGGTAAATTTTGAGTTTAACTTTTAAAATATATTGACTTCTATACCTATAGATAATGAATTTTTTTGAATTAACATAGCACTTGAAAACCTAGTCCAAGATTTTCTCACACAACTTATGGAGTCACGAATATTAGCTTTCTAATAAATGTATTAGGACAGACAGTACACAAACTTGGATTTCACTTAGCTGTTACAAGACGGACTTAGGGAATGTTTTAGATTTCATGTTAAAACAATGAATGCAAAGTCCATTATTTACATAGTATTATATATTTTTTAGAATTTGAAGGAAGCTTTGAGGTAATTTTTTTCACTCCTTCGATTAACAGATGAGCCTTAGCAAGATTTAGTGAATTGCCCCAGGCCACTCAATGATTTTGGCCAGAAGGGTCTATGTTTTATTAGTTTGATCATAAAGTATTGCAGAGTCTTAGCCAAGTCTTTCGAGCATCTCCCAGATTGTAAACAAATGAAAAAAAGTATACAAACTAATGCTGGTTTTCCTGTCCTTAGCATGAGTAGGGTGATGCAATACCATGGGTGTCGAAGCAACATTAAGGATCGGAAGAAAGTGACCGAATTGGAGGACAAGTTTGATTTACTAGTTGACACCAATGACGTTATTCTGGAAAGAGTGGTGAGTACTTCATCTTACTCTTAAGATAACTAACAAAGGAAGAGCTTTTGTATTATTAAAATATGAAAAAGCAACCCAAGTACCTTAGGAAATGAAAAGGAAGTTTTACATTTATTACATGTAACACATTCCTCTCTTCTGGTAGTTGGCTCCTTTTCCCCCAAATAACAGTTATCTTCAGCTATATCATTTGAAAATATCACTGCCCAGTGGAATCTAATTTTTTAAAATACCTATTATAAATCTGCCTGCAAGAGAAGAGGCTTCTGAATACAGAGCCCAACCAACATTTAGTCAATGGTTATTGTTATTCACAATCTACTAAACAACCCAGCTCTCATGCAGACCATTTCATCTAGCTACGGTCTATTTATGCCTAATTCTACAGCAGAGCATTATTTACAGACATGCAGTGAGATCGTCCAAAACAAACACTCAACCATGTGTCAGCTGCAGGTATTTAAATTGTGCTCTCTTGTCCCATGAATTCATCTCTTTCAAGTCTCAGTGCCCACAGGTCTTCCAGTGAGTTCTTATATTTTATGATTTCAAGGCTTGCCATGCTGCTGTTTGTCACCTGAGTGCACTTCTATTAGTGGTGCCTCCACATCTGCTTCTACATTCCAAAGTAGATCAGGACACCCTTCGTTCTCATTTTAAATGTCATCCTTATGTGTTTAATATATGCAGTCTAGAGTTTTTTTAATTTTGTTGAGCAACATCACACTATTAAATCAGTTTTGAATTTTCAGCCCAATACAGAAGTATAAAGAGAGTTGAATAAAGCTTACGAGTAGCTGATAACTTCCCTATCTTTTATTATCCACTCTTATAGTTAAGTATCTTCACATATAATTCTCTGAAAATATTGCTTTAAAGTTGTAAGTAATTAACTTTGTTAACCCTGAAAGGAAGATACTAAACTAATATCTCTTCCACTCTTAGGGTATTTTACTGGACGAAGCATCAGGCGTGAATAAGAATCAGCAGCCTGTCCTGCCTGCAGGATTGCAGGTCCCCAAAACTATAGTATCCAGTTGGAACCGTAAGGTGAGAGCTCTTTTTTAGATTCACTAGACCAAGGGTCCCCAACCCCCAGGCCATGGACTAATACCAGTCGGTGGCCTGTTAGGAACCGGGCCACACAGCAGGAGGTGAGTAGTGGGGCAGTGCAAGATGCTTCATCTGTATCTGCAGCCACTCCCCAGCACTAGCATCACCCCCTCAGGCATTAGATTCTCATAGGAGCACTGGTCTCTGGTGCCAAAAAGGTTGGGGACCACTGCACTAGAGCTTTTAATGTCAGTTTTTGCCCATACTAAAATTTACATTTCTATTCTAAATTTTTGGACAAAGAACTGGCCACTGCCTAATTCATTCTCATAAACAGACACAACCTAATTACACCTTCTTCTCTACTTTGCACCCCCCAGTCTCACACACATACATTCTTAAATGAATGGCTCTTGGAATGCTCTCATCTTCTTGGAAAGCATAAATTGGAATGTTATTTTTCTAATTGACCAAGTTGCTATATTATGAAGTATTCATTGTATTTGTTGATCATAGGCAGGAGAATATAACAAAAAATCAAAATCTGAAACTTTCCGGCTGCTCCATGCAAAAAACATCATCCGACCTCAGCTTAAATTTCGGGAGAAGATTGATAATTCCAACACGCCGTTTCTTCCTAAAATCTTCATCAAGCCCAATGCTCAGAAACCCCTCCCCCAGGGTGAGTAGCTCAAGCTCTGCCTAACAAACAAACGAGGGAGGAGGTCTCCCTCCCACCTCCCTTTCTCCCAGGGAGCCAGTTAACCTCCATAACTAGACAAGATGTGAATGCGTTTGCCTCTTTTGTGACGGTGTTTTTGTCACTGCTTGGGTCCCCAGCACTCTCTAAAGAAAGGCGGGACCGTCCACAAGACCGTCCTGAGGACTTGGATGTCCCCCCTGCGCTGGCGGATTTCATCCATCAGCAGAGAACCCAGCAGGTGGAGCAGGACATGTGAGTGCCAGTCTGAGCTTTCTGCTGCGAGTACTCGTCTTTATGCCACATTTGCACTGTGCTTTACTTTAGTAAAATACGTTTTACATTTTACATATGGCACAAAGAATTGAGGTGATTTCTCCATATCCTAACACAGATCTCATCATAAAACCTCCTGTGTGTACTCACAGAGGACTGAGTAGACAACCATCATCGTCCTTGACCCTCAGTGCTGACTGGAGAGGTCGCAGTTGCCCTCATCCCCATGGTGAAGATGTGAAAACAGAATTAGAGCTTCTGGCTTCCCACGAACTAGACCTTTAAACCCGGCTTTTCTTAAAATTGCTCTTCTGCTGTGCCACGCTGCCTTTCTTGTTAGGTGGGGACTCAAAGAGTAAGGGAAAGCTCACTAATAAATTCAGTATGGAAAGGCATTTTCCACTGGCAGTATAAGCATTTTGGGAAAACTTGACTTAAAATAGACAAAAAGACTTTGCCTTCAGTATAAAGAGAAAAGGCAATGAAAACCTTGTTAGCGTGGGTCTTTTTCTCCCCTGCAGCCAGTCTGTCAGACTCCTCCAGCCCAGCTCTGCACTGCGAGCCACAGGCTAAGTGCTAAGGAGAAAAAGGTGGTGAGAGGCAGCCCTGCCCTCAAGGAGCCCATAGACTCACCATTTTTATACAAGCGTATGATGGAGGAACAGAAAAAATACATCATTTGATATATGGCCATATTTGTTCCGTCCTCTCACTTTACAGATCTGTTATTCCAAACCACAAGGAATTATATATTCATATTTTTGTATCATCCACACCACCAATCAAACATTGTTTTGCAAATAAGTGCTCAAATCTTTATAAATAAGATTTTAATTATTATACTTAAAGAGAAAGTATCACCTGATTTTTTTTTTTTTTTGGTGGACTTGAATTGTCATTGAAATAGTGATGCTTTTTATACAGAGAAAATATTTTCACAATAATCTTTTCTCATTTGTTTTTACAAATTGGATTAAAGCAGTTTTTCCTCAAACCACGGAATTAATCAAAATGATTTTTCTTTTTGTTTTATTTGCTCAGGTTTGCACATCCTTATCAGTATGAACTAGATCACTTCACCCCACCAGATTCAGTCCTTCAAAAGCCACAACCCCAGGTTGGTACCCAAACCCAGCTCAGTTTACGGATGCTGCTGCGAGAAGCTCAGGAAGAGTCAAATAACTAAATTAGTCGATGTAATTTTGGCTTTCCTTAAATATCTTTAAAATAATGGGTTGCAACTTCGGGTCATTTTTGAACTGATAATTTATTTTGTACTTTAGTAAAAGGTAATTCTTAACATTCCTCTCCTTTTCTGCCTGTACTTTCACGATCCAGTTATATCGACCTGTAGCAGAAACACCCTGCCATTTTGTGTCCTCCCTGGATGAACTAGTGGAACTCAACGAAAAACTCTTGAATTGTCAAGAATTCGCTGTGGATTTGGAGGTAACTTGTAAATGACCTCGAGGGAAATTTTTACATTATCTGTGAGTTCACCTACTCAACAGATGTAAACTTAATACTAATTCAAATCTATTTTTTGTTAAATGTTGATCTTATAACTGCTTTATAACTGACTTTTCAGAATCAGCAGAGGAGGAAAGCCTAGTAAAATCCTTTTCCTCCTCTCCTTTTGTTTACATACATTAGCACCACTCCTACAGGAGCTTCCTGGGGCTGACCTGCCTGATGCAGATTTCCACCCGCACGGAGGACTTCATCATCGACACCCTGGAGCTTCGCAGTGACATGTACATTCTCAATGAGAGCCTCACGGACCCGGCGATTGTTAAGGTCAGCCAGCCGTTTCTCAGCTTTTGCATGCGAGTGCAAGATTTAACTGCGTTTCAGTTTACTGTTTCATTATTTCAACACAGACCCAATAAAGTTGAGAGGCCTCATTGTGATTTCCTACGCTGGGATACCACACGCTAAACTGCTTTAGAACAGCGAAGACTTAGCTCATTAGCAGCCAGAAAAAAAAATGTTAAATCATTTTAATGACTACTGCAATGAGCCCGTGCCATCAAGATTGTTTGAACTTAATGACTGCCCTGGAAGCTAGTAGAGCTGCTTTCTTAGAATGATTGGCTGTTAGCAGATTTTAAGAGTGTGCAATTAGGAGTATAGAAGGCTGGGCCCAAATTAGAAGAAGCATTTAAACTGAGTCCATCTTAATCTTTCTCCTGGCTTCTAACTCCTAGAGGCAGAGTTCCTCTGAGACCACAAGTGGCCTCACACTCGTCACACTGCACAACTCCGGTTTTGCTTTCAGGTCTTCCACGGTGCCGATTCAGACATAGAATGGCTGCAGAAAGACTTCGGGTTGTATGTCGTGAACATGTTCGATACCCACCAGGCAGCGCGCCTTCTTAACCTGGGCAGGCACTCGCTCGATCACCTGCTGAAACTCTACTGCAACGTGGAGTCGAACAAGCAGTATCAGCTGGCCGACTGGAGAATACGGTCAGTTTGCTCTTGACAGGAAGGATGGGTGGCAGAAGGAAGCGTGGTGTTCATTCACCTCGTCCATGCAGACCTCTGTTCAGCCCGTAACGGCTTTTCTCCAGCTGTTCTCAGTGACATAACATGAAACGGGGGGTTTTAGTGTGATGATGTGGAGTGTGCTGGGCTGATTCTGTTACACTCTGTTTCGTGGAATAGTGGTTGAAAGGAACGTGCCGTGTTAGGGTTTGTCCGTGTCAGTGTCTTGTTTGAATCTCCGATCTCCCTAGTAGACTTGGCTGTGTGTGTGTGAGATGATCTCCGTGAGTGTGAGATGGTTCCAAGGTACGTAATTGATTTAGCCTTATAGTAAGTGTTCACTACAGTGTGAGATTGTAAGAGAGTCCTCCGCACCTTCTGGAATTCTTGCTCAGCTTGATCATCTTCGGATGGCTAGCTTCCTCCCGCAGATTGCAGCTGTTACGCAAAGAAGCCATTAAGCTTTTCTCCAATTCTGCAAGCCAGAATTTCTAAAGAGAATCTAACAAAGCCCAAATATAAGATGAAAATTGACAAAATCTAAAAATTAATACCTGTTACTTGACTTTCACCATGTGCCACACACCAGGCTAAGAGCCTTAGGGACATTGTCCTGTGCCACCCTCACAACAGCCCAGGAGGTGCTTTTCCATTTCTTTATGAATAAAGAAAGGGAGCTCAGAGAGCGCAAGTGCCCTGTCCAAGGACATATGTCTGGAGCCAGGATTCAAACTCGGGATGAGAGAACCCTTCCTTCACACCATTATCCTGCCGCGCTCCCTACCCAGCTGTGAAACAATGGCCTGTCATGTTAAAATGCAGGAAAGGTCGATAGAGCTATTGTATCAGCTGTGAAAGAATCTTTGATTTCAAAAGGAGCCAAGCAAGACTTAGCACACACAGAGCAGACAAATTAAATTGCTATTCCTAGAGAAAATTAGTGAAACAATTTCCTCTGTTACAATTCTAGGCCTCTGCCCGAGGAAATGCTCAACTACGCCCGGGATGACACCCATTACTTGCTTTACATTTACGATAAAATGAGGCTGGAGCTGTGGGAGCGAGGCAACGGGCAGCCCGTTCAGTTGCAGGTGGTGTGGCAGCGGAGCAGGGACATCTGCCTCAAGGTACAACCTCGCGCATCACACAAACCCAGATGTGCTCTTCATTTCTGATTAGATCTCAGTTCTCTCCTTTGCCCTTTGCATTTACAAAAAGAAAGAGATGTTTGAAGAGCTTTGGGCACAGTTTTGATTCACGCTAAATCTTGAACGTTCCGTAACATCTTGCAGAAGTTCATCAAACCTATCTTCACTGACGAGTCCTACCTGGAACTGTACAGGAAACAGAAAAAGCATCTCAACACCCAGCAGCTGACAGCCTTTCAGCTGCTGTTCGCCTGGAGGGATAAAACCGCTCGGAGGGAAGATGAAAGTTACGGGTAAGGGACCAGCAAGTCTTTCCACATTTCTTAGAATGAGTAGGTCTGCTCACAAAGAAATGATGGACATTTTTCTTTTTGCCACGAAAGTCAGTTACGTTTTCCCCTGGGTTATAGCATTTAGTGGGCCTTGCTGGCTGAATTTAATGTGATCCCATTGTGTGTTTTGTTCCAGATATGTACTGCCAAACCACATGATGCTAAAGATAGCGGAAGAATTGCCGAAGTGAGTCTGAGAACTGATTATTAATATGTCCCGACTTTCTCAGTAGGGAAGCGCTGACCTTCGAAATCAAGCTTCTCTGATTGTTATTACCTCAAGGCTGTTTACTCTGAGAAGATTAGCACTCCAAGGAATTTAGAATTTCTGTCCTCAGGCTGCCATTTAGGAGCAAAAATTTCTGAACTGGCACCTTTTCAATGGCTATGCCCTCTACTGACACTCGTGTGAGTCTCTAAGCCTGTGACATTGACTTCCACTTTCAGGAGAAGAATGTGTCAGATTCTCTCATCTGTACGTTCTTCCAAACTCAGGCCTCATGATTTTAAATGTTTTATGATGGTAATTGAAGTATAACTACAGAATGAAAATTCATAATATTCTGTTCGCCACGTTGCAAAATGGCACATCAGCAGAGCTATGGTCCTTCTTTCCAGCTTGTCCCGTTCGCTGGAGCCCATCAGAGCTTGGTGCAGCATGGAGTGCGTGTGGAAGCCACTGGCCTGGGCTGCCCTGGCATGAATGTGTCCCCTTAGTCTTCACCTTGGCCATGGCACTCTGCCTTTACCTGCTCATTGTGCTTATCTGGAAGCCTTTGAGGGCTGTGTTCGTGACTGATGAGTTGAATATGTTCTTACTTGTCTTCAGGGAACCTCAGGGCATCATAGCCTGCTGTAACCCTGTACCACCTCTTGTACGGCAGCAGATCAATGAGATGCACCTTCTAATCCAGCAGGCTCGCGAGATGCCCCTGCTGAAGGTAAGAAGCTTTCCTGCCGAAAGCAGGCCCGTTCTGTCCGTGAGCATCTCACTCCTTTACTCCTCATAGTCTCATTCGTACGTGATCTGGTCTTCATTCTGAGAAACTCCAAGGAAATAATAGGGATTAGGAAATCCAGTGTGTGTGTCATCTTCATGATAGTCAAAAGGTAAAACTTATCCTTAACTTTATGACTTTATTTTTGATAACCCAATAAATAGCAAGTGACGTCTAGTGACTGAGCTAGTTAGCTGTTGTCTGGAGGCCGTTAATTGGATGCAGTAAATGGAGTGGGGACCTCAGTGTAGGGAGCTCGTCCTGGAACCTGGCAGGGATCCAGACGCGAAGTGACAGTGCCCTGATGAATGTGGCGGTCACAGAAATGAAAGGAAAGGACAGGTACAAGAAGCATAAACGGAAGAAAAGATGGATGGGACTTAATGACAGAAGGTGGAAATGGCCACCATATCTTTTTCGAGTGCTATGTTAAGGATGTGGAGGTGTTTTCTCTGAGTGGCAAGTGGATTCGGAGTCAATGGAAATTGAGTCAAGGACGACTGGCTCCAAATATAAAGCCTGGGTGACTGAGAGACTACGAGAACCTTGGGGAGAAAGAGGGAGTTCAGAAAGAGCTCATTTTGTGAAGGAGATACTAAAGTTTAGACACATTTAGGTGAAAGCAGGAAATCCAGCCAAAAACTCAGCTGCGTGTGTCTCCCCGAGTGTGTGCTGATGTGCCAGCGTGCCCTCCGTGCGTGCGCGCGTGTGGGCACGCGATCGAGTGGGTCTGCAGGTCTCAATTTGTTTTATTGCGAGTTTTTAATGTGTTGCCTGAGTAGAATATCACTATGTGGCAAATCGTGTTTGTAACTTTTTGAAAGATTGATTCAGAAAGACTGAAAATCAGCCCCCTTGAAGTAAAAAGGAAGACTCTGAGGATAAACACATGTATAGTCTTCACGTTAAAACTTTCGTTAGCTCCACAGTTTGTCCAAGTGAAGAGAAACACTGGTTACTGGAGAAGAGTCTTTGCCAAGCTCTGTGGAATCCTTCTTTATTGTGTCTAGTCCCAATAAAGGGTTTTACTCTTCGATTCAACAACTAATTCTTGAGTACTCAGTAATTATAGCACCAGGCACTCGATGGGATGGAGGGATGAAGAAAATCTCTGGGCTCTCGAAAAACACAGTCTAGTGAAGGGACATAGTCTGTACTGAGGGAAAAAATGTGTGTGTGTCATCAAGTGTAGGCAGCTTTCCTCGAATTCTTTTTCTTTTTCTTCTTCAGTCTGAAGTTGCAGCTGGAGTGAGGAAGAGCGGACCAGTGCCCAATCCCGAGGTAGAGTAACGCATCTGCTGTCCCTTCTGTTGGGAAGATGGCAGTCCAAGCCGGAGCGAAGTACCCCCCTGGCAGAGGCCCGCCTGGAGCTGCACGCGGGAAGCTGCTGCCTGCTTGCGGGTGTTTGACGGTGGCCTGTTGGTTTCTTTTTGATGCAGAGATTGGAGAATGTTCTCTTTGGACCTCACGACTGCTCCCATACCCCTTCAGATGGCTGTCCTGTCATCCCAACCAACGGCAGTGGTGAGGCCCTGGGAATCCTGGGGAGGCCGGGAAGGTGCCCGGTACTCAATCCAGGAGGCTCTGACCCTGCCGACTTCCATCCCTCTAGGGCCTGTGCCCGCGCAGAAACAGACAAGCCTCTTCCCTGGAGGAAGGGAGGAGGAGGAGGCCTTGATGGATACCAAATGCCTTATTGCTACTGCTGTCATCACATTATTTAATGTGAGTAACATGGCAGCGTCGGCGAGGTGATGTCAACCCGCAGAGGTTTATGGGGTTTTTATGCCTGGAGGGTTGCATCCACCCTTGGGGCTAATGCCAAAAAAAGTAAAACCCAGCAGCAGTGGGGATCGGCACGGAGACAGATTGGCAAGGTGGTTTGCAGCTCTGGACGGGGGAGTCTGTGAGAGGTGGGCGGAAGATTCACTTGTGAGCTCCTTGTGAAGAAATCTTCAAGGAAGAGTTGACCTTTGAGTACTCGTTACTGCCCAGCAGGGAGGAGGGCCTGGGCTACCATGGTAACAAGCAGGGCTTTTCCCACACAGCCACCTGGTTCCCAGAAGGGATGGAGTGAGCTCTCGCTAATGAACTGTAGTGCAAGCTGTGTGTCCCTTCTTGCTAACACCACCCAATCTACGTGTGCTTTGCATAAAGAAGAGAAAACTTTGAAAAGTATTTCTCTACACTACACCTCATTAAAGAAAGTGAAGAGCAGGATATTCGGGCATTAGTTAAGTAGGTGGGAACTCATTTCCCATTCCAGAAAGAGCCTGAATGTAGTAGATAGTGACTCCATTTAGTCTGGAGACTCAGTGTGGCCAGCCGGGGCCTGGCTGTGTTGCTGGAATACGCATTGGTTGTGACAGCTCATCCCCGTCTGTTGTACACAGCAGGCTTCTCGTTTCTGAGTGACTTAAACTACAGGCTCTTTGCAAAAGGAAGACATGTGCGTGTGCATTTGTTGGTCAGGATTCATGACTCCTGAAACGACCAGGGGTGAAATGAAAGTACAAATAAAACTCTGAATACTGCAAACAACAGACACGGTAGAAAGGAAACATCGTAATTTCTAGAAAGAACTAAGAAAAAGAAGCAAGATTACTCTCTATGTGGATAGAGACAAGTATCAAGCTTAGCAGATGTTTACCTGGTGAAGAGCTGGGTGCTTCAGTAGGTTACAGGTTACAGTCCGCAGCCGTGCCATCGCACTGGATGCTGGGCCAAAGCCAGGACGGTGAAATTTACTACCTGGGGGTCAGCTTTCTTTTTCACTTAATGACATGAAATTAGATTGCGTCTTGCTTCAGTGATTCACGAAGAAAGAAGTCCGGGGCGGAGGAGAAGGGGGGCTTTAGTTGACCAGAGTTAATGAGCCGGCATGGTGGTGAAGCAGCTAAAATGCGCACATGCATTTCCAGCCACATGACCACCAAGCTGCCCCACTTGGTCTAAAGGATACAGCAGGCTCCCTGTGCTCTGGGTGGCCGACTCTCACTACCAAGTAAGCAAAGGGATGGCACGCGTTTTACGAATCCAGTTAGAAGCAACCTTCTGTTACATCATTACATTGATTACCCATAACGGTTTATAATTATAAATTTCAGGTAAGTGTCAGGTTATGACCTTAAATTTTAGAGCCAAAGACACCTGGGTGCGAATCTTTATTCGGCCCGTTAGCTGTAAGGCCCTAGAAGGCTTCCTCGACCTCTGCAAGCCGCAGGTTCCTCATCCGTAAGATGCTAAGTACCGCATATTTCACAGGTTATAAGGATACAGACTCATCAGTTCACTAAATACATATTAAACACCCAGCAGAGCGCTATTACAGCCTGTTCTAACGTCATACATGGGAGAGGCTTAAAAACATAAGCCGTTATTCTCTTGTTTACATCTTAATGTCACAAAATGTTTACGGTTTTAAGTAATCATTTTTTGTTTCTACAGGAACCTAGTGCTGAAGAAACTGGACAGGGCCTGTTAACGGCTGCACAGAAAAAAGCCCAGAACATAATGGAGTCCTTTGAAAATCCATTTAGGATGGTACGTAATCATCGTGTATGTATGTTAAGGCTGACAGGACAGGCAGAGATTTCTGCAACCATATGTGTTTTTGCCTAGAAAAGAAGCCAGGGGCCCTCAGAGAGAATGCAGTGTGTGTCCATTGTCCCCGGTGTCCAGGTTGGGGATAGAGGTCAAGGACGAAACCAACAAGAACGCCTCATTGGAGTGACGTCTGGGCCAGATGCCATTTCTTACAGCTTTTAACATGACTGTCTTCATTTCTGCAGTTTCTGCCTTCAGTAGAACACCACGCTCACATTTCTCAGGCAGCGAAGTTCGATCCATCCTCGAAAATCTATGAAGTAAGTGGACTGCCATCCTTTCTAAGAGTGACTGTCTAAGAAAAGGGGACTGCTTAATTTTTTGAACCAGGTTTCTGTTTTAAGCAAGGCCATCCCTGAGAATGAATGCAAAAACACTTTATATATAAGCATTGTTTGCAGAGAGGGACCAGAACTTTAATCTGATGCTTGAAAACATTCGGGAAACTTTTTAAGAAACAGGTCTTTGTTTCTTTGGTTGATTTTTTTTTTTTAATTGAGGTTTAATTAAATGCAGTAAAGTACAGATATTAAATGTACAGCTTGATGCATTTTTGTATATGAATATTTAAAGCTCTTAAAGGTAACAGCGTAAATTTTAAAACACTCTGTTTTATATTGTTTGGTTTGTTTTTAACAGCATTATGAATAAGAATAAGAAAACACCTTCCCTGGATCCCCATGAGATGTTCCTGGGAGCCAGCGTGTTAATTGTCTGTTAAAAGCCTTCTTCCTCCCTGCAGGAAGTGCCTGCTCTGATCAGATGGGTGGCCTGGCTCCCTCTGCCCACCAGCGCTGCTCTTTGATTAGGCCACGAGAATCCAGTTCAATCCCCGCTGGGCTTCGGCCCTGGCGCTGGTGTTTAGCTTGTTTTTAGAAAGGGGGGTCAGGTGCAGGTTTTGCCTTCTGCCCTCTTTCCCCTCCTGGTTGTGCCACATTCAGCAACCAAAGCTCCCTTACCATGCTCACGTGACTGTCACCTAGATGTGTTCTAATGCCACAGGGAAACGTGGTGTCTGAAAGCAGCACATCAGGCTCGCAGAGTCCTTCCTTGACTGCCAGCTCCGTGTCCCCTTGGATGAGCTGTTTAGCGTCTCTGAGCCTGTCTCCTGTCTCTGAAGTGGGGTGATGATGATAATACCTTTGTGCTAGGATTCTAGAAGGGACCGAATGAGATGTTGGATATGAAAGCATCCGGCCCAGTGCCTCTTGGACCACAGTTGTACTTTGTCCTCCTCATGAGTATTTTATAAATAAAGCCAGCATGAGAGTTTATTTTTTTGTGTGTCATCGGAGTTGGAATCATGACTTAGAATGCGTGTAGTTATTAGGTTAGCATGCCCTGCATCACCTCATTAAACAAAAAAAATAAAACATTCCTAGGTGGCTGAGTTTTGGAGTTTTTTTGTTTTGTTTTGTTTTCATTATAGATCAGCAACCGTTGGAAGCTGGCAAGCCAGGTACAGGTACAAAAAGAATCTAAAGAAACTGCCAAGAAGAAGGCAGCTGAGCAAACAGGTAGCATTCACTTCCTTGTACCCCCAGCCGGTCCGTGTGGATGTTAGGGAATAGCCCTGGTGCCGCTTGGTCAGTCGTTCAGCAAACAAACTGCCTGATACGGCAGTGAACAAAGCAGACGTAGCCCTGCTCTGTGGAGTTTACCTTCTCCTGAGGGACAGAGGACAATAAACCGCTTAACGTATGTTGTCAGAGGGCAGCGGGCATTACGCACAGAGGCAGGAAGTGCTGGGGTGGGGGACAGCACGAGGGAGTGTGGCGGCTTCTTCTACCCGGTGGTTAGAGCAGGCAGCCTCTGATCAACGGGACACCTGGGGGTGGCGTGTCCCGTACAGTGAGGCCAAGGCCCCCAGGCGGTGACTCGCAGGGCGTGCTCCTGGGGGGTAAGGAGGCCACTGTGGTGAAGCCGAGGGGACATAGACACGAGGCCAGAGGTGAGGAAGGAGAGTCGCAGGGCTCGTGGGAAGGACTTTGGAGGGTGCTGCAGTGACAGGCAGCCTCGGAGGGCTGTGAGCAGAAGAGGGACATGAACTGACCGACACGTGAGGAGGGCCACCCTGGCCGCCGCGTGGGGAGTAGTGCAGAGGGCACGAGCGGGAGCCGGGCAGGAGCCAGGGCGGTAATCGGGTGAGAGGTGATGCTGGCTTGCACAGCGTGGTAGCAGAGGACGTGGCAGGAACTGGCAAGCCTGGGTGTACCCTGTAGAAACGCCAGCAGTGTGTGATGATGCGTTAGGTGTGGTATGTGAGAGGGTGGAAGGACCTGTGGGTGCGAGAAGAACTAGAAAGATGGGGTTGCCATCCAGAGACTGAGACTACAATGGGGGCGCCGGCTCAAGGCAGAAGAGGCTTTGGTTCTGGTCCTTGACATGTTGAGATTTTTGTTAAACATCCTCAGATGTCAAATATGCCATTGGCTGTGTGGGTTTGGGTTCTTGGGGGAGGCGCGGGGACGGGGAGGATGTCATTGAGAGCAGCCACACTTCAGACTGGGGGGTGAGGCGGAACCAGCAGAGGAGGCCGAGCAGCCCGCAGTGCGCTCAGCGGGTACCACAGCAGACAGGGCGCCCAGGGGAGGACGGAGCCTCGGCTGCTGGGGTCGGCGACACACAGACAGTTCTCTCTCTTGCAGCTGCCCGGGACCAGGCCAACGAAGAGTACAAAGCGACAGCAAAGCAGGCCGTGTCTGTCCGACAGCAAGCTGCCGTACGTGCTGGCTTTTTGCTTTTTTTTTTTTTTTTTAAGAAACGAGATGCGCCTGGTTATTGTCAGGATTTTTCTCAGCTGTCAGGATGGCTCACCGGGCACGTTCAGGGTGTTATGGCCGTGGACTTAACTGTGCTTCGGATTATGCTGTTGTCTTTCCAGTAGTTCCTTTGAGCCTGTCGGGCAGTGCCTGCCTTATTTTCTCTCCAAAAGGTTGACCTTGTAAATCCACTTAGATGATTCCTTCCACTGTGTTTATAGTAAATATCTTGTACCATGCGACTAGCAGTACAAGTACTGAAGCTGTCCTGTGCCCCACTCTGCCCTCATAAATATTCATGCCCTGCCTTCCTCAGTGGCCCGATGCTCTTCTCCAGCTAGGAACTTGTCCCACCTGGCACTAGCCCTGCTCAGACTCGCAGCCAGCCCTCCCCCCATCACCGAATCGATTTTCACAGCACAGCAGGCAGCCAACCCCTAGCCATGTGCTCACCCCAGAGGCACGCGGGGTCCTCGCCACTCACGTACTTCTGTGCTTCCTTCCTATGGGCCTGTTGGACCTACAGCTCGAAAACACGGCCAGGAAGAGAGAGCGAACGACGAGTGACCCACGGACCACAGAACAGAAACAAGAGAAGAAACGATTCAAAATCGCCAAGAAGCCAAACCCAGATCCACCAGAAAAGGATTTTACCCCTTACGACTACAGCAAGTCAGATTTCAAGGCTTTTGCTGGTGAGGCCAGGTCCGATGCCCTGTCGGGCCTGTCTGGCCACGTCAGGTGGGAGGCTGGAGGGTGAGGGGAGCGTGGCTCAGGCGGAGACACGGCCCTGCCCAGGACATGGCGCTAACGGAAAATCAGTTTAGCCATATAGAGAAATGGCCGTGCCTGGATGAAAACCCACTGCCCACCAGCCGCTATCGTGGCTTAGCAGGATGGCATCCATGTTAAAATGGCTTTATTCTTCCTCACGGTAGCTTGTGCCCACAAACATATTTTCACACAGATACATGTGTGCACGTGCACACACACACACACACTGAAGATCTTGTTTGTTGAAAACACCTGATGCCCATAAAGCTTTGGTTTCTTAGCCGGTGGGAGGCCATCTACTTTGAGGGGCAGCGGATGGCACTCCTGACCCAATCGGCCTCCTTGCCAGCATGTCCCTTTGAAGAGAGGGAAGGTAGGGCGCGGCCGTCCACACGGTCTTTTCTGCGGTATTGTCACCTCAGAGCCCCGCTCATCGGCAGTGGTGTCACCGCACAGAGCAGACTGCATTTTCTTGATGTAAAGGAGCCCAGTGCTTTAGCGCCTGCCCCTGACCTGAGACTAGATCTGTGAGAAATGAGCTGAGCCTTCAGGCCACCCTTAGCTCCTGGGAAGGCGACATACGAATTTACAGCAGCCAGAAGTCACTCATCACAAACAGGGGAACAGACTCACAGCCCACATCTCCTGGGTATTGTGAGCCCAGCCCAGCAATGAGCCCAAGTGTGTGTTCACTCATTCACATGATCTCTGGCATCTCTTCTCTTGCCTTTCAGGAAACAGCAAGTCCAGACCCTCCCAGTTCGATCCGAATAAGCAGACCCTGCCTGGCAAGGTGAGAACTGTGCGTGAGGGTCATGCGCGTGGCACACCCAGTCCTGCCTCTTCCGTTGTCGGGAGACGGGTCTGTCCAAGACCCTGTGTCCACATGTCTCTTCCCTCACCTCATTTCTTCCCTGGGACAAACAAATACCCATCAGTAAAAAAAAATGTTCAAGGAGGCTATAAAAGCTGGCATGTGATTTTAAAGGGAGTTTTTCTGTGTTTGCTCCCATGGGAATTACAGCCACTGGCCAAAAACACTCCTTTGGTGCCAGCACAGGCCTGCCTGCGCCCCACGTGGTGCTGGCGCAGTCAGATCCAGATGTGCCTGGAAGCCCGTGGAGCTCTCCGGTTTTTTCAGTAGCTCCTCCTGGCAGCCTCGCCTTCAGAAACATCCAGGAAGGTCCAGTTGCAGGAAAACCCAAGTCATGCTGCTGGTGTTGGCGTCTCCGAGGGGCCATCCGGGCTCTGGTGTGTTTTCCTGTGTATCTCTTCTTATCTGTTGTGCTTTCTTTTTTTTTCCTCCAGAAATGCTTTGCTGCCAAAAAACTTAAACAATCCACGGGAAACAAAAGCATGTCCTTTCCAACAGAAAAGTCGGACAGGTATGTGGTGCAGGGCATGGCCCCCGAATCCCAGCTTCTGCGTAGAGGTCTCCACTGGAAAGACGGAGAGCCCGTCAGGACCGAACCCCCCTCTGACATGGGACAGCTGAGGCCGGGCGGGCGTGACTGGGTGCCACATAGCATCGCAGCCACTCCATCGGAAAGTCCAGCCCTTCTTAGCCCTCTCCACCTGTTACCAGACAGGTCTCCAGGGTCACCTCACAGAAGACAGGGATGCCCCTCTTCCTAGAGGACCCTGCTTCTGAGGAAGGAGAAAGCAAATCTGATAAGCCAATGGGTTATCTGTGTTAAAGAATATTTTAGTGAAAAGCAAGAAATCCTAATCTCTAAAGCAGACCCTGAGGTCAGAGGCCTCACCCTGGGGTGTGGTGTGAAGAGCAACCTGCCTTCAGATCTGTATCACCTGTTGGGCCTCAGGGTACTGCCCCAGCCCACACTGTGTCTGCGGGGGGCGGGGCTTCCGCACTGCTGCTCTGCTCAGGTCCCAGGACCAGGAACAACGCATCCTCCCCCAGTTCTGCATTACTAAGGTTGACAACGTTCTCTCTACAATTCTAGTGTGCCGGCTGCAGAATTGAGCCCTGCAGCATGTTATATACAGGCCGAGAGCAAACATCCGGCCAAACCGGAAGTAACTTCTGTTTTCACTCTGTCTCTGCAGGGGCTTCAGGCACAACTGGCCCAAGAGATAGTGTTGGAAGAGACCCCTGGGCGCCCCCGGTGGACTGGAGGCACCAGACGGTGGTGCTGGTTTTGTACAGACTCATTTCTAAACCATTAAACGTAGTTCTTGCTGGAAGAGAGCTGCTTCCTGGCTTTTCTTTCGCTGCCCCCACGGCGCTGGCGGGGGAGGGCAGAGCCCATTCTGCTCACATCACCCATCCAGCCGTCTGGTAAGTGTGCCCTTGGAGGAGACTGGGATCCCGGAGCCATCCAGAGCCTCCCCCGGGGAGGAAGGCAGGACCCCTGGGACCCCGCACAGGGCGGCATCCGCAGGACAGGGATCGTGACGCCCATCTGACTCCGCGTCAGGAGGGTCGTGGGCCATTGCACTCCCTTCACCCGCCTCCAGATGGCGCGGAGGAGCCGAGTGGTAGCGCCGGCAGGAGGGGGCTGGTAGGGCTCCTTCTGTCCCCTAGAGGGCCTGGTCTCCCTGTTCCTCCCTCCCCCTCCTTCTCCCCCTCTCCCTCCCGTTTTTTTAACTTCATTTTTCACAATTATGAAAGTCAAAACATGTTCATTGTAGAAAATGAGAAAAACAGAAAAACGCAAATAAAAATCTTCTGTAATCTTAGCTCATGGAGATAATTTTCAACATTTCTGTGTAATATATAATTGTGTGTATATATGTGTATAAAATAATAGAATTAAATTACATATTTCACTATATGTGTGTGTGTGTATTTTTAATTTACAAACTTGGATTTCTGTTTCTTGTTTTTCACCTTTAAAGACTTTCTTATTCTACAACAGACTTTAATCAGCCCCCATTATTAAACACTTAGGTTTCCACTGTTGTACGTTTCTTAATACAGCTCTGAATTTCTCATGTAAATTTACAACCCAATCTCTGATTATTTCTTTAGAATTCCATTTGATTTTCACCCTGAGATGGGCTGTTAAATCAAGAAAACACAGAATACTGCCATTATTCTGTGTTTTCACAAATCCTTAAACAAGGAACCTATTTTCTTAGAAATTTTTCCCACAGAGTATGAGAGGGCTGACAGTGCCATACTCTGGGGTACCAGGCCAAATCAGACTTCACTCCCGTGGGAGCACAGCTGTGGAGCAGCACCACAAACAGCCTGAACCCGGAATGGGCTGGGGTTCATACTAACTAGGACTAGAACGGCTGAAGCTGACAGAAAATCCAGATTGTCAGTGGCTTAACAAAATAGATGTTTTCTCTCTCCTGTAAATACAGTCAATCCAGAGCTAGGGTGGGAACTCGCAGTCCTAACTCTGGCTTCTGTTTGTTTCTCTACCATCCTCAACTAGAGCGTAGGGCTTCCAGCTCCTGGGCCTGCCCAAGTACCTGCCCAAGCCCCACCCATTGCATTCTCATTCCCGCCAGCGGGAGGGAAAGGAGGAGACAGCACCCAGTCTCCCCTTAAAAGGATACTGCCCATTTCCACTTCCCATTGGCCAGAACTTGGTCATGTGGCCACAGCAAAGGACACTGGGAAAGTGATCGTGCCCACATGCCCAGGTAAAAATCCAGCATTCCGTTATAGAGTTTGGAAAGAACAGACATTGAGGCACAAAGAAATGGCAGAATCTCTGCTATCAAAGATGGACAGATGGGAATTCGTCACAGTGAGAAATGATTTTCTAGTGCGATGGCCCAAGGAGGCTTCATGAAAGGTTCCATTGGGTTGGACCTTAAATAAGGAAAGAATTCCAGAGTCCCTTGAATTCAGTGCTACTCAAAATGTGGGCCCCTGATAGAGACCAGCGGGAAGCTGCTTAGAAAGGCAGAAGCCCAGGCTCCACCCCAAACCTGCCTGATCAGGGGGGTGGGTCCGGGGACCCGGTCTGAGCAAGCGCTTCTGTCACCCCGCACCGTGCTTAGTGGGCCGCACCGGGCTTCCTGCTGTCCAGAGGTGAAATGAGAACAAGCAGGACAACATAACTCAGTTTCTCATGGAGGTCAAATGATGCCTTGTCCTTTATCTGGAGGTTATTTTCACTCGTTGTGTCTTTGTGGCAGTGTTTGTGTTTTTTTAAAAAGATAGGGACCATGGACAGTAGGTGTTGAGGTCTTCCTAAAGTATCCTCTCTTGCAAAACAAAAAGTTGGCAAGCTGGCATGTGTCACCAGACGTGTTTTTTTAAGTTTTCCTGGTCCATGGGACCCTGAAGTCCAGGAGCCACTGGACTACTGAGCCACTGGATGGAGACAAGGGCCTTGGAGTGTCTGGGGAAGGGCCACGTCACTGGAGCTGCTGGGGGTCAGTGGGACGCTGCTCAGATCCATCACTGGGCCTGCACTCTGGGGAGAGGGATCTGGCAGGGCCTGCGAGGTTGGAGGTGGGGAGAATTTATGAACAGAAAGGCTCTTCGCTCAGGGAGGCACGCTGCTGTTTGTGGTGCCTTGGGCAGCTTGCCACGAGCATTTTCAACCAAGCAACACCACGAACTGCCCAGAATCATCCCACTCATAACCACAGTTGTCTGTCTAGCTGAACACAATGCTTTAAAAATGACTCTCAAATGCTAACTGCAAAAAATTCTCTCCAGGGACAGACACACATACCCTATGGCAGCCCTGATTAAACCATTGCTTTGGACAGTAGCCATTTGCCCATCTCTCCCTGCTCCCCATTTAATAAACTACCTTTAGGAGGTCAGAGAAGTTGACCCACTAGATAGTAATGCTTTACAACTGATTTTTTTCTATTATTATGACAGCAACATTTGTTAATGAAATCCAGTAAGTTTCAAGTGTACAATTCAATAATAAGTCATATATATTTTGCATTGATGTTCACACCCATAGATTTCTGTCACCACATATTTGACCCCTTTTACCCCATCTACTTCCCCCCTCTCTCTGGTAACCACTAATCTATTGTCCATGTCCATGAGTCTCTGTCCTGTGTGTTACTTTTAGGTTTATATCCACATAGAAGTAGTATCATGTGGCTTTCAACTTTTTCTATCTGGCTTAGTTTGCTTAGCATGATTATCTCAAGATCCAAACATATCATCGCAAATGGCTGTATTTCATCTCTTTTTATAGCTGAGTAATATTCCATTGTATATATGTACCGCATCTTTATCTAATCATCTATTGTAGGACACTTTGGTTGCTTCCATGTCCTGGACACTGTAAATAAATGCTACAATGAACATCAGAGTGTAAATACTTTTTCAGATATATGTGTTCAAGTCTTTGGGGTAAAATACCCAGTAGAGGGATTGCTGGATCATAGGGTACAACTGAATTCTAAATGTGCATTGGTCTGAATTTGGTGAAGCATTTATGCTTTACCTTGGTTTTCTCCAGCCTGATTTTCCATATCAGTTCTGAGTTTCACTGGGCCGTGTAATGATGGCTATCTCTGGCAAAACTATAGTTTTTCCTTCTTGCAATCTGAAGTTGGATGGCATTTCTGGGCTCATGGCCTTGTACATATGGAGACTTTTTTTGCCTGTAATTTATTCAGGGCCATTGTTTTCATTGAACTTGAGAGGTTTGCACTATTGCTATACACATAAGCTAGAAGCAGAGGTGGCAGAGGTGACAGTTTTACCTATTTTACAGGAGGGCAAAAGGGACCATTTATGGTCCTCATTTGAGGATACACATGCTGAAACATCTTTCTTTGTTCAACTTGCAAGAGGGATGGGATGGACTTGATCCTCCACTGTCTCCCCATACAGTGTCCCAGGAATGCCAGAGCTCCTGTCTGGGCTCAGCTGTGCAGCACCCGGAAGAAAGCCAAGATAGCTGGTCCCATAAGGTTCCTGGACCAGTGTCCTGGCCTCCTATATTTGTTCAGCCTCTTATCCAGTGCTGCCAGCTACACACACCATCACTTGTCACATGGAGTTTAGAGTCTGGCTCAGGGTACACAGAAGTGACCAGGCAGTCACAACTCAGAGGGTAAATGTCTTGAAGGAGGAAGTACAGTCTATGATGTGAACACCATGATCCAAGTACAGGACTGGAGCCAGTGAAGCTTGTAGTAACTGGACATATTGGTTGACTGTCTTGTCTGCTGTGTGATCCCTTTCTGCATGACCTCAGGTCTTGGAACAATTTCAAGGGATCCATCTCCTAGCAATCTTTAACTGCCTTGTCTCACCTCCCTTACTCTGAAGTCAACCAAACCACATTGTTGCTGTAAGGCTTGAGGCGTGCACTAACAGATAAACACTATTGCGCTATTCATTTGGGTTAATAGAGAATATACTTCCCATATCCAAGTGGAGGCTGCAAAAAAATCTCTGTCATGATGTCACCAGTAACTCACACCAGTTTCATCTCTTCCTTGGCATGCAAAGAACTAGCTTGTAGAGCAATTAGCATTTAATATTTGGTAATTAGCATGCTTAATGCGATTCTGAAAAGTTCCTTGACGTTTTCATAAAAACAGAAAGCACATTCCCACCCACCCTTCAAGGAGCAAGGCCCCATTTGTCACAAAAAAAAAAAAAGAACACTTGCGTGCCAGTCTTTTTGGTGCTGAATATGCATGTGTTGGCCTCTTCCGGGACACTGCTGGTAAATTTAGAAACTCGTTTAGAAAAGAATTCTCTTATTCAGCAGCCATACGCTCATGGCTCAGAGAATCTAAGGGAAAATTCACAAATCGAGCTCAAGTCGCAAGGCCGTGATGATCTTTTCAAATAAATAAAAACCCTCAGAGCATCCCGACAAACTACACACTCAGTTTAAGTCCAGAAGGGAGCCAAATTGGGGGACGCTGGCGAGAGATACATTCTACTCTACCGCTCCTGCGAAACAACGTAACTCTGCCTGACAATGTAGCCGCCGGCTCCCACTTCTCCAGCCCGAGGGCTCAAGCTGGCTGTCCCAGCTGGGGAAACCGCGCGGAACCGAAACGTCAGCTCAAGTTTCCCCTCCCAAGTCCGGCATCCTCTCGCTCCTCCTGCGCCAGGACACGGCCCTCGGTGCCTCCCGAACCCCGGGAAGGGGGCAGGGGCCTGGGGGGGGCTGCACCGCACCGGCCGGCGCGGGGCCGGATGAGCTCCCCGGACCCCTTCCGCCGGCCCGCCCCGTCCGGCGGCCCGACCCCGGCAGCCCGGCCCCGGCCCCACGTGGCCCCTCGGAGCTGGCCTCCCTACCCTGCTGCCACCTACAGACGTCCCACCACAGCCACTGGGCTCCGAGCTGCGGATCGGTGGCCAATCAGCGCGCTCGGAGCGCCTGCGGGGGCGGGGCCGTCGATTTGCCGCACGCCGTCATTGGAGGGCTCGGGTCCCGCCCCTGCCGACAGGCCCCGCCCCTCCGGCCGGGTTAGGTTGCGGCGCGGGCGGCGGGCGGAGCTGGTCCCGTTGTGCTGCGGCTCCGCGCGGCCTTCAGTCTCGGGTCCGCGCCCCGCGCCGCCCGCCCGCCATGGAGCCTGGCCCCGACGGTCCCTCCGCCCCTGGCCCTGCTGCCATCTGCGAGGGCTGGTTCCGCGAGACGTGCGGCCTGTGGCCGGGCCAGGCCCTGTCGCTGCAGGTGGAGCAGCTGCTACACCATCAGCGTTCGCGGTACCAGGATATCCTTGTCTTCCGCAGGTAGGTACCACCTCTGGCCCGCCGCGCGTCCCCGGACTCCTGCGATGGCTCGCAGCCCGGACCACCCGCTGCCCACCCCCACGCGAACCAGCCGGGACATCTGCTCTGATCTCGGCCCAACCCACCCTCTTTCTCCCAGTCCCCCCTGTCTTGCACCCTTCACCCCTGACGCCCCCGAGCCGTCTCTGCCCGCCCGTCCCCCTGCAGAACTGTCAGAAGTTCTCGTGAACTAGGCCCGTGTGCTTCCTCGGTCCCCTCCCCACCCAGCATCCCGTCTCCTGAGCTGGGGGCCCGTGTTTCGGGAGGTCCCTTTCGACAGGGAAAGAGCCCGAGTCCTCACTGACCCGAAGCGCGGAGCTCCACGTGTCAGTCAGGGATACGTCAGAGTCGGACCCGAGTCTACCCCCATCCTCCGCCCAGCCGGCCTCCCTGCCGGTCCTCGCCACGTGTCACCCCCAGTGCTCACCTCTGGGGCCCCTTCTAAGGTTGGGGGAGATTTCTTCTCACCCAGGATGAGTGGTGGCACGTTGCCACCACCCCAGGGGACCCAGGTCCCTGATTGTCACTCTTGCCCCCCAGTAAGAGCTACGGCAACGTGCTGGTGTTGGACGGTGTCATCCAGTGCACGGAGAGGGACGAGTTCTCCTACCAGGAGATGATAGCCAACCTGCCCCTCTGCAGCCACCCCAACCCTCGCAAGGTACCCGGCTCCCACCAAGATTCAGCCTGGAGCCCCACGATGGGAAAGCCAGCCCTCAGCGTCCCACAGGACAGTGCTGGAGGCCCCCCGATGTGCCCATTACTCAGCCTAGGTGCTTTCTAAACGGTTGTCAGAGAAAGTGCCAGCGAGGACAAGGGGAGTACATGGGAGAGTGGCCCACTCCACAGGGGCGGGGGCTGACACAGTCTTTGAGGAGCAAACCGTTCTGGCTGAGGCCTGAAGCTTAAGGAGGAGATTCCAGGAAAGGGGGACCCCTCTAGCCAGGTTCCTGAGGCAGGAAAGCATGTCTGGGAGTAGAAAATGGAGCAATGAGGCTTGTAGACCAGAGGCGCTGAGAAGCGTTACCCCCATAGCAGAATCTGTGAGTGCGTCTGCCCAGTGCAGGCCCCGGGGCCCCTGAGGCCTGACGAAGGCTGTTTGGTGGGGCTGGGGCTGGGCCCCCTCCTGACTGTCTGTCCTCCTCCCAGGTGCTGATCATCGGGGGCGGGGACGGGGGTGTCCTGCGGGAGGTGGTGAAGCATTCCTCTGTGGAGTCTGTGGTCCAGTGCGAGATTGACGAGGTGAGTGCCCAGGTCGGGGACGGGGTCTGGGTTCAAGTACTCATTCACCGGACTGGCTGTGTACCTTTGGGCAAGTCGCTTAATATTTCTAGACTGTTTCTTCATCTCAAAAACATGTCGGGAGGATTTAGTAGGGCATTCGCGGGCCTGGCGCATAGTAGGTGTGCCATTGATGCCAGTTCTTAGTAAGACTGAGTGCTGGTTTTTAAAGCAAGGCCCAGGGACGTTCCACCTGCTAGAGCATCTGCCCTTGACGCACAGCATGTCTTTAATGAGCACCTACTATGTGGCAGCCATTGCCTTACGAGCTGGGTACAGTGGTGAATAGGCAGATCCAGTCCCTGTTGGAGCTGATTGTCTAAGTAGCAAGAGATATCAAAGGTGATCTGATAAAAGCATGAAAGGCAGGTGAGAGCTAAAAATGGAGACCGGTCAGGGCAGGCCCCTGGGAGGCAGGTTTGAGCTGAGGCCTGAATGAGAAGCAACCGGCCACGTGGCGGCAGGGACTGGTTCTCCTGGTGGAGGCTGGACTTGCTGCCCTCTGAAGGAGCAAGAAAGCCACTAAGTTGGCGTGGTTTGGTCTCGGGAGAGGGCACAGGAATGGTGGACATTCGGCTGAGCAGCAGGCCGGAGCTAGCCCTCTATGAGACTGGACTGGAGTTCCACAAAAATGAGTAGCTGGCCCAAGGTGACCGGGCTATGAAAGGGACTGCTCGGAGTCCCACTTGACTCCATCTGGCTCCAGGGCCCCTGTGACCCAGCCTGTTCCCTCCCCAGGATGTCATTCAAGTCTCCAAGAAGTTCCTGCCAAGCATGGCCGTTGGCTACTCCAGCTCAAAGCTGACCCTCCACGTGGGCGACGGTTTTGAGTTCATGAAACAGAACCGGGATGCCTTCGATGTTATCATCACTGACTCCTCAGACCCCATGGGTAAGCACGGGGTGGGCCCGGGGCCCCCAGCAGCTGCCCGTTCGGGAGTCAGCCTCGCCTTCTGTGCCCGAGTTGCCGAGTAGAGAAGAGAGGGCCCCCCAGAACTAGCATAGCACTTTTTCCTTCCCTGTTGTCACCTCCACCCTCAAACATGGCTCAGCAGAGTAGAGGAACCAGGCCCGAAGGTCACAGTTGGGGACGTGGAGGAGAGTGGGACTCTGGCCTTGGCCCAGTGAGGCCTCAGTTTCCTCTCCAGCCTCCTCTCTGCTTTCGACAGGCCAGCCTCAGAGCGGAGGTGGGTTCTCCTTTGAAACCAAGTCCCGGGGTGCAGAAGTCCCCCCTAGTGCAGTACCAATGAGAATCCCCTGGAAATGGGGTTCAAGTGTGGAGCCCTCAGATACCAGGGCAGTGGAATCCCTGAACCCCTCAAAAGCACCCTCTTTGTGTTTGGTTTCTGAATCCTACAGACCTGGGTTCAAGTCCTGGCTCGGCTCTGTGGGTCACTGTGTGGGTGACAGTGGCCCTTGGCCCCCCAGGTTAGGCTCAGGTCTGAGCCGGAATGTGTCGCTCGTCCCCTGCCCCCACAGGCCCCGCTGAGAGCCTCTTCAAGGAGTCCTATTACCAGCTCATGAAGACGGCCCTCAAGGAGGATGGCATCCTTTGCTGCCAGGGTGAGCGCCTCAGGCAGTTGGGAGAGGCAGGCGGGCTGGGGCAGGTCTGTCATGCCAGTGATGTGGCTGCCTCCCCGCAGGCGAGTGCCAGTGGCTGCACCTGGACCTCATCAAGGACATGCAGCACTTCTGCAGGTCGCTCTTCCCCGTGGTGGCCTACGCCTACTGCACCATCCCCACCTACCCCAGTGGCCAGATCGGCTTCATGCTGTGCAGCAAAAACCCGGTGAGAGCCTCCAGCTGTCCTGTCCTGGGGGCGGGGCGGGAGGGGGCCGAGGTGCACAGGAGAGCACTCCCCTGATGGCCGCCGACCACCCCCGCTCCTCTCCAGAACACCAACTTCCTGGAGCCTGTGCAGCGGCTGACGCAGAAGCAGGTAGAGCAGATGCAGCTGAGATACTACAACTCCGACGTGCACCGCGCAGCCTTCGTCCTGCCCGAGTTTGCCCGCAAGGTGAGCCGCCCCGGGGGGGCAGGCCGGGCAGTGCACCCAGGGCTCCCGCAGGGGCCGCCCTGGCACCCCCGCTCGACCCAACATCCTCCTGATGAGGCTTCACATCCCGCCAGGCCCTGAACGATGTGAGCTGAGCCCAGGTGCCACTGCTGACGCCACCCAGGACCCTGGCCAGGGAGCCCTGGACAAGACCCCCGCCGGCACACCCAGCAACCAAGTGTTCCAGGCCCCCGGGAGCTGCCCGGCCTGCCCCGCTGGGCGGACCGTCCGTGTCTCTCTCTGTGGCATTCAGCCTCTAAGCCTATACCAGCTGTGTACAGCACCGTCTCCGCCTTGTCACCCCTCACTCACCAAACACGTGTATTTATAACAAAGTTCTGAATCGTGTGTCCTCAGACTCTGAATGGGCCCAGGCAGGGACTGCATCAGCCATTTTTGGGCCTCTCGCTCCAAGTATTTGCTACATGTCTGGGCCCTCCCTGCATAACCTTGGATTGGCCCCTTGTCCTCTGGCACCAAGAGACACAGCAGTCATCAAACTGGACCTGAATCTGTCCTAATAATCTACCTTAGTCATTTCACCAATCGGTGGAGACACCCCTGGGTCAAGGGCTGTGGGGCTGACAAGTTCATGGCCGGGCTGCCCTGCAGTGCTCTCAGAAGATTTTGAGGAATGCTGTGGGGGAAGCCGGTGGCGAGCCTGCGGGCCTGGCTGGAGCTTGGCTTGGGTCTGGTTATTGGGGCCTGTTAGGTGTTCTGACTGGCTCAGGGATTCAGACCCAGGTTCAGATCTTGCCTCTGGTGAATCCCGAGATGTTCCCCCTAAGTGTTGGGAAGTTGAGAAAGCAGGTGTGGGTGGCCATGCCAGGACTCCCTGGGCACAGGACTGTCCCCTCTCCATGGTGCTGAACGTTCTGTGCACCAGGCGCCTCGCTGCTCCCAAAGCCCAGGGCAGAATGGTGGTGAGAGGGGAGCCAGCACCACAGGGTAGGGGTGGGCAGGGGGCTTCTACCGACTCCCATCTCGGGATCCACGGAACAGTGCCCTGCTCCTTGAACATCTGGCATCACCAACCCTTTTCCACAGCCTGGGCAGAGGCACTGCCAGAGGATGCATTAACCTGAGAGATCTGGGGGCAGGGAGAGGCATGAGTGAGTGGCCCCAGCCTTAACCTGGGCAGCTACCTTGGACCCCACTCAGCAGGTGCTGGGACCGGAGTCTTCATGGGAGGGGGGGTGAGGAGCTGTACAGCCCTCTCCTTGAGTGACTCCAGGTCACCAACGCCCTCCGGGCTCCACGCACCTGTGCCAACCTGCATGAACTCACTGGACTCAGCACCTGATGGCTAACCTTGTCTGGCAGGTCCGACCCCAAGTTAGCATCCCCATTCCACCCCCAATCCCAGGACAATCTCCAACCCCATCCTGGGATTCAGTGTCACGGGTTGCAGGGTATCCCAGCTCCCAGGGAGGCCAGGGTAAGTCTGGGCTTGTCTGAGCTGTGATTTGAGCATCAAAGGAAGACTGGCAATGGCGAGTTATGGAACACTGATTCACCACGTGGCTTAGTTCCTTTAACCACCTGTGAGGAAGATACTATTAAACCCTATAAAGCAAAGGAAGATCATGTGACATGCCAGTAAGCAGGCTGGGGAGGACACACTGTGTTCTCCCAAGAGCCAGCCCACTCTGCTTCCCCCTGCCTGCCTCTGCAGCTCAGCCCTGGCACCCTAGGCTCCCAGCAGGGACATCGGCCCAGAGCCCCTCCCCATAAGCCCTCTTCTTACTGACCGAGCTCTGGAACGGTCAGCCTGAGGGGCCCCCTGAGAATGCCGCTGGCAGGGAACATTCCAGCTTAGAGGACTCGACGTGAGTCGAATCTCAACTCCGTGACGCAAGCCACTCACAGCTCCTGACTCGGTTGCCCCATCTGTGGAATGAGAGCACCGGGCCTCACCTGTTACCGGCTCCGTTAAGACGCACATGCCACGTGGTCACTGAGCTGGTAAACATCGGCATGGCCTGTCGGGGCAGAGAAAGGAGAGCAAAGCCCATGCTGCAGAGATATCTGGGGCTATTTGGGGAACAATGCCTGCCCTGGAAGTTGCCTGCAGTGAAAACCCCTAGCACTTCTCCATCTTGTACCAAGGGTTCCTGCACACACATTCGCTCCTTGACTGTCGTACCCCACCCCTTGTACGTTAAGGGCTATCACTGAACCCCGCATCTGGGTGGACGTGATGTAGATACAGACTAATTCATCATCAATTAAATGATAATCTCCCTGAGCTCAACGTTTCAGCCACATCACTATCGTTCACAAGTGAGGCAAGGAGTAAAACAGAATTTTTTATCTCCTGCACAGCTTCCTTTCCCTTGGTTTTTTGGGGGATTTTTCCGTTCGTTTAATTTCCAATGAATTTATCCCTAATTTAGCCTCAAATTTTTTAGCAATTATCTAAAGCTCTTAAGAGTTGTAATTGCAACACACTTCATGAAGGTCTGAACAATATGCTAATCAAACAACTTTCGATTATAAGAGCTTAGTATTTTACTTACACCTATTATAAATTATAATTAATTCATGATTATCACGATTATATTTAATGGGATATTCAATAACGGGAAATATTAATATACATAATATGCATGTCTTTATTTAAATGATTTATACAGTAAAGTACATAACACTTTCATTTAAGAAAAAACAATTACTAAAAAAAATTTTTTTTTTAAGATCCTTGGACTCTACAGGTGTTTAGTCATTTTCATCATCCTGAAGAATCTGTCCAGAGCCTTCTAACCACATTTAATGGAATTTCCTATTGGAACGCTTACGTCTTGAACCTCATGTCTTTCTGTTTCTTGGCTTACTCCCTTGTCTTGGTGGAGCATATTCTATAGTAGCTTTCTGAGAAAGGGGACAATGGATGCAAATTTTTTAAAATCTGACCTGCGTGAAAATGTCTTTATTCCAGCTTCATGCCCGATTGATGGGTATAGAATTCAGATGGGTATAGAATTCTGTGTTGGGAGTAATCGTCCCTCAGCAATTTGAGATTTGCTCTTTTCCATTTTTATTAGTTATCTATTGCTGTCTAAGATGAGGCCCAGACCTAGCAGACTGAAACACAAATAAGCAGGTGTCTTCTGTCAGTTCAGTTTAGAGTCATTTATAAGTTTGCAGTAAAGCTGTTGGTCACGGCTGCAAAGCCCTAACTGGAGATAGAGGGTTAGCTTCTAAGGAGGCTCATCACGTGACTAGCAAATTCCGCTGGCAGCTCCATCAGGAGGCCTCAGTGCCGTCCACTGTGGACCTCTCCACGGGGACATTGAGTGTCCTCATAAATGGCAGCTGGCTTTCCTCAGAGCAAGCGATTCAAGACAGAGCCAGGCAGACGCTACAAGGTCTTGTATGGCCTCACCACACAGTAATACGCCATCATTTCAGCTATATCCTACCCATAAGCCTTCAGTATGGGAGAGGAGCCTGCAGAAGGGCATGGCCACCCCAGGATGGCTGGGGGCCATCCTGGAGGTTGCTTCTCGTTTCCAGTGTTATTTGGAGAGAGCTCCTTTGTGTGCGATCCACTCGTTTTCTCTCTCCTTCCCTCTTTCTGTCTCTCAGTGTTTATAGAATGTAATTTTTCTCTCCAGTGTTCTGAAATATGATGTGAAAAGTTTTATTTTCATCATTTGTTCTGGATGCTCAAGGGGACACTTTTTTTTTTTTAGGCGAGGCAACCCTTAGTTGACCTCACAGATTACAAGGAACTTGTCAGTTTACAATCCCTTATTTTTATATATATATATTTTATACCTATAGCATCTGGTCTTCGTAGGTGATCTCCCATTCAAGTCAAGGGGACACTTTTAATCAGTAAACTCATGTTCTCTTTGGTCCTGAGAAATTTTCTTGCGTTATTTTGTTGATGATTCTCTCTCCTCTGTTTTCTTTGATATTTTTTTCTGGAATTCCTGTTACCTCATCTTTGACATACTGTATAGGGTTTCTAATTTAATTTCTTTAATATTTTACTTTTATTTTATTCTCTGAAAATTTTCTTCAATCTTATTTTTTCAAACATTTTATTAAGTTTTTCATTTCTATCCTACTTTTTATTCCTCCAAACTATTTTTTTTGTCCTCTGAATGCTCTTTTTAAATAGTATTCTATTCTTGCCTCTCTTTTTCTTCAGAAGATATTAATGATCGATTAATAATTGGTTTAAGATTTTTTCTTCTCCCTGCTTTGTTTCTGTATTCTTTGGTCCATTGGTTGATTTTTTGGGTTGGTCAATGGATTGATCTTTCTCTCTCAAGTTTGAGGTTTTCCTCAGTAACCCTTGAACTTCCTGCTCATGTGTTGGGACTAAAAAGGTTATGGGAAGCTCTGAGCACGGGACTGAGGCTCGTCAATGAACCCTTGCTGTGGGTGATGGCAGCTGAGCTCTTCGCTTGTAGAACCTTCAACGTCAATATCTATAGGTCTTTCCTCTTAGGCTGGTCACACTTCCTGGAGAAGAAGGAGCCTGGATGGCTGCTAGATCCTAGGAGCTAAGTCAGGAGGGAAACTGAGGCTCTCAGTACCCAATCTACTTGCTTAATGCTGCTGTTGTCTGCCTCCCCGTCTCACACTCAGCTGGCCCAGGATCTTCTCTTGCAATTCCCTTTAAGAATCAGTCTCTACATTTCTGCTGGGGTCAAGGGATGGCAAGTAGAAATTGGCTGGCTTCTTAATGCTTCCAGAAGGATGCGGTGCTGCCAATTCCCAGGCTAATTCTGGTCCCACTGCCAACTTGGACTCGCTTTCTAGAGAGTCATTTCCACCTCTCCATCTGTTTTTTTCAGCTTCCAAAATATCATGACCATTTTTATTTTAATGCCTACAGCACCTGGTCTTCCTAGGTGGTCTCCATCCTAGTACTAACCAGGCCCGACCCTGCTTAGCTTCCCAGATCAGATGAGATTGGGCACATTCAGGGTGGCATCCAGCTGCCAAAATATCAATGCTGCCGCCTCGCCCATGTTTCCCATCCGGGTGGACTCATGTGTTTTAAAACATTCTCTTTTCTCTCTTATAGCAGGGTTTCAGGAGGGAGCAAAA
This sequence comes from Macroglossus sobrinus, assembly GCA_004027375.1. Classification (NCBI taxonomy): domain Eukaryota; kingdom Metazoa; phylum Chordata; class Mammalia; order Chiroptera; family Pteropodidae; genus Macroglossus; species Macroglossus sobrinus. The sequence goes on along the minus strand of PVKZ01004513.1, from coordinate 26,144 downwards.
GTAGGTGCACACGGACATTCCTCCGTCTCCACCTAAAGCATCACTGTGGAGATTATCTCCGTGGAGACTCAGGTGCCTGCAGAGGTCACACACTGAGGAGGAAACACCGAGGTTAGGGACAGAGCCAGGATGTGTTCCCAGGGCAGGCAGGAGTCATGGGGTCGATTCCCAGAATTCCGAGGTCAGGACTGCTGGGGGGCAGGGCCAGGTGTTGGACAAACAGATCAAAGGTGAGACAGTGTGCAAATCCAGACCAGGCCTGGCCAGCGGCACGGGCACACCATGAGGTGGGTGGCAGCCCCTAGGGCCTCCCTGGTGGCAGGGATGCGGGGCGAGAGCAGGCCCCCAGGGCCTCACCAGCCCCTGTGCCGCCCTCAGGCTGCTGGTCCTCTTGGGTCTGCTGTGTGGCTCCGTGGCCGCGCCCACTGGCCGGCAGTGGCCCGAGCCCGTATTTGGGCGCCTGGCGTCTCCTGGCTTCCCAGGGATGTATGCCAACAACCAGGAGCAGCGCTGGACCCTGACTGCGCCCGCCGGCTACCGCCTGCGCCTCTACTTCACCCACTTCCACCTGGAGCTCTCCTACCTCTGCGAGTATGACTTTGTCAAGGTGCTGCCAGTGCGGGGGGGAATGCCCAGTCCCTCTCTCCCGCCAGGAGGTCCCCGGGAATGGGCCGGAGACACGTGGGAATGGGAGCTGGCCCCGGAGGGAGGGGGCGTGGGAAGGCTTGGGTCTTGCCCTCCCTCCCTGTGACCCCCAACCCCACAGCTGAGCTCGGGAAGCAAAGTGCTGGCCACGCTGTGCGGGCGAGAGAGCACAGACACGGAGCGGGCCCCTGGCAACGACACCTTCTACTCACCGGGACCCAGCCTGGACGTGACCTTCCGCTCGGACTACTCCAACGAGGGGCCGTTCATGGGCTTTGAGGCCTTCTACGCAGCAGAGGGTGAGCGGGGAGGAGGCCTGGGGGGCTGAGAGGACCCACCGGGGACAACTCTGCCTTAGCCAAGGCCACCCCTCCCTTGAGGTGCCCCACCTCCCTGAGGCCGGACTCCTGCCAAACCAGGAGAGAATCCTCTGTCTTCTGACACCGCCTGCAACGCAAATATCAATAACAGCTCTGACCTCAGCTCAGTGCTGGGCTCAGTGCTCTGCCAGGCGCGGGGCCCGGGGCAGCCGCTGAGCGGGCCGAGAGCGTGCAGAACTTGGCGCACTCTGCCTGCATGTGGGCTTCGAGCCTGACACTCGATTTCAGCTTTGGGCTCCTACGGGGACCAGCTGTGTGACCCTGGGCCGGTGGCCCAACCTCTCTGCTCCTCACTAGGCTGCTGTAAGGGTTCCGAGGAGCCTGCAGAGCAGCCCCACCCACTCCCCACCGGGTTCTGTTGTTGGCTGCTCCCTTCAGGAGCTGGGGACCTTGAGCAGGACACTTACCCTGTTAATGGTTTTAAGGAGTGTTATTTACTTCTCCATCCAAGCGTTGTGGGGAGGTGGCAATGACCCCAGGCCTCTAGCGCCTGGCTGGGCACCTTAGGGCACAAGGAGGCTCCTCTCAGGAGCCCAGAACCCAGCGCTGCCCCATCTCCTTCCCTGCTGACCACCTGCCTGGCCCACCCCTCCCCCAGACATCGATGAGTGTCAAGTGCCCCCAGGTGAGCCACCCACCTGCGACCATTTCTGCCACAACTACCTGGGCGGCTTCTACTGCTCCTGCCGTGTGGGCTACGTTCTCCACCAGGACAAACGCACCTGCTCAGGTGAGCTGCAGCTGCCAGGGTGTGCCCGGCCCAGCCCCCATCCTCCTCAGGGTCATGGCCGTTCTGCCCTGGGGTCTGGACAGACCACGAGCACTTTTCCTGGGTGGCGGCGGCCCCCAATTTGTCCTTCTGTACCCTCTCACCATCCACCCAACCACATTCTCTAAATCCTCCCCTCCTCCCTCCATCCTTGGCTTACTCCCATTCCTCTCCGGCTCATTCGTGGATTAGCGTGTGTTAGGCCCCCACTGTGCACCAGGCCCATCTGAGGCTCTGGGAGCCCATACAGACACGGGTGCCCTCCTGGGGAGGCTCCCAGGATGGAGGAGTGGGGGGCCTAAGCCTGGCTCCACAAGTTCCCGCCACAAAGCTCCAGGGCTGGGGGCAGGGCCTGCTCCCAGCAAACTGGCCCATTTGCCCCCCACTGCCTGAAGGATGTCCCCCCCCCCCAGGCACCTGGACAGAAAACCAGCTAGTGCCCTGGGGAGCGGGGAACCCCCACCCGATGGCATTGACCCTGCCTCTCCCACCCCCCACCCTCCCCGCCACACACCCCTACGTGGTGTCTCTCCCGTGTTTCTTCCCCAGGGTCTCTTCCTGTCTCTGTTCTCTCTCCTAGAACAGAGCCTCTAGCCTCCCCTCTGGCTCCGCCTGCCAAGGGGGTGGAAGCCGGGGCGAGCCCAGCTGGCTGCAGTTCTGGGTCCGGCCGAGATCTCTGCTGCCTGCAGCACCCCCATCCACACACCCTCAGAACTAACAATAAACCTGGCTCCATTTGCACCTGCTGCCATGTGTCTCTGGGGCGGGAAGTGGGGGAGGGCAGCGGTGTGCCCCCGGCCCCCTCCCCTCTCTCCCTGTGCTCATCGCAGTCTGGACCAGCCTAGTGGGTGGGTGGCCCCCGCCCCAGGCCACAGGATACTTTGTCAGAAGGGCACTGCCAGACCCACACCCCCATTCTGAAGAGGCCAGAGAGGGGCAGAGGGTTGCCTGAGTTCACACGGGGACAGAGCTCTCTCTGCTCCCGTGTACCAGGTGCCCAGAGCTGAGCTCTGAGCATCCTTGGACCACCTCCTGTTCAGAAGGCAACTCAGGCCCCATGCGCAGGGCTGACCCAGACAGAGCAGCGAGGCCCAGGGAGGTCGCCACTGGAGATCGGGCTGGTCCCCCATACCCATGCTGATTCGTTATGCTCCATGGGGAGCAGCCACAAGGAGGAAGGAAGGCAGAGTTGGGACTTCTCACTCCTCAGAAGCCTCCCAGCTCAAACTTCTATGGCCTAGGGGGGTGGGGCAGACCCCTCCCATGAATGACCCAGCTCCTCTGCAGGGCAGAAGGAGCTGTTCCTACTAGGAGGGCCACAGGCCAGTTATAATCAATGTGGATTTGCATTTCCCTCAACTGCCCCCCAGGGCAGAGCCCAGACTGAGCAGAGGGGGCCCTTCCCAGCCTCCTGACCAGCCCAGGGGGAGGCCCAGGGGAGGCTGGACTGGCCTTGGCTGGGCGTCAGTGGAAACCCCATGGCGGATGAACTTGGGGGTTGCTGGGTCAGGGAGGGTCGGGGGCCCTCAGCCCCAGGAGACTCACCCCCTTCTCTTCTCTTGGCGCCTCTTTCTTTCTCAGCGGATCCTGACCTCGCTCACCCCCCCTCACCCTCAGGGTGTGAGTCTGGCCCAGGACCCCCCCCACCAGGAACTCCAGTTTAGGGCTCCCTTCCCCTCTGGGGGTGTGAATGGGGGCCCCTGGAGGGTGCACACTCAAGAGTCGTCTATTTCAGCTAAAGCCTGGAAGCGGGAGAAACCTCCTTCCTAAATTGTCCCCTCAGCGACTGGGGTGGGGTCCTCGGTCTCCAGAGGCGCCTCTGGGGCTGGCCGCGTGCAGAGCCCTGGCTGGACCACAGAGTGTGCGCGGGTGGGGCGGAGCCATCTGCTTGCATCGGGGTCACACCGCCCTGTCCTCTCCCCTCTTCCCAGCCCTGTGCTCAGGCCAGGTCTTCACCGACCGGTCGGGGGTGATCAGCAGCCCTGAATACCCGCAGCCGTACCCCAGGCTCTCCAGCTGCACCTACGGCATCCACCTGGAGGAGGGGTTCACTATCATCTTGGACTTCGTGGAGTCCTTCGACGTGGAGTCGCACTCCGAAATCCAGTGCCCCTACGACCTCCTCAAGGTCTGGTCCCCAGGCCACGCCCCCCCAACCCCATCCTGCCTCCTGCAGGTCCTGAGGTGACAGGGGCCTCTCTGCTTTCAGGTTCAGACGGACAAAAAGGAATACGGCCCGTTTTGTGGGAAGACATTGCCCGGCAGGATTGAAACCAAGAGCAACTCTGTGACCATCACCTTTGTCACCGATGAGTCGGGAGAGCACACGGGCTGGAAGGTCCACTACACTAGCACAGGTGAGGGCGAGCGGGATGCCGGCGGGAAGCTCAGAGCTCCCGTCTCTTCCAGCAGCCACGGAGCACCGAACTCTTCCTGACCAGGTCTGGGAAACGCAGGGGAGGAGAAAGTTGTCCTTGACCCTCTTAGCATCACTGGCTGGAGCTGAAAGCAATACTGACAAAGACAGGTGAACAGGGGAGAAGGCATTCACCTTCATTTCATTGAAGTCTTCCGGGGCTTGGAAGCCTTTGGAAGGAAGTGAAAACCCAGGGAAACAGCGAGACCTGGATACATTCATGCCTGGTCGTGGAGGAATGGTGTAGGTTACGGACTACAGGGGAAAGGCATCAGGGCCTGTTAGTTCCTCTGCTTCAGAGATAAGGATGCTCACTCCTCCAGGAATGGGGAGGGTACCTCTCAGGACTGCGGTAAGACCCCCTCAGGGAAGGGTGAGGTGGGGAAGGTCCTCAGAGCATCCTTCGCAAACTCCTGCTTAAAATAGTCCACATGCCAAGGTGCTGTGTTTTGAGAAAGTACGTCCTGAGCCCCATCAGAAGACAGAGCAGGTTTGAGTGCAGGGGGTCTGTGAGGGAATGGTGCCCTTGGCATCCACCCACCTGTGGGGGAGGAGCAAACTTTCCTCTATGCTCAAGTTTCTTTCTAATAATCAAATAGACATGAGAGAGATTAGAAAATAACCACATTTAATACAGATGCATGGGAATCTCCCATACAGAGTCAGAGATCCTATACGCATTAGGAAGCCAAAGACAGAAAGGGAGAAAGGTTGTGGATGACATTCTGGGCCCTGGATGAGCTAAGGCACTTTGGGGCTTCAGAAGGTCCTTGCGGGGAGGACACAGGTTTGGTAAGGAGTGGTTTGCCCAGCCCTATAGATAATCCCAAAGAAGTTATCTCTGATAATCTCTTATTATGGGCAAGGCCCCTTTATTTAAGATCTAGGTGGGTAAGGGAGGGGCAGAAGTTTCTCTTGAGCCAGAAGCTAAAGTTGCCTTTAGTTCAAAACAATTCGCCTAGCAGAGGCACACCTTGGGGTGACTGATCCCCTCACACTCACCCATCCGCTTGCTCACCTATCCATGCAACCATCTGTAGAGAGGAAATAAAATTTCCCTCCACCCTTCTAAATCCTTGGCTGAAAACAAAAGACGGCTGAACAAGAGAAAAACAAACAGAAGTTTATTAACATGTGTATCTTATGCACACATGGGAGATAACCCAGGGGGGAAATGAGTAAGTTTGGAAGGCGGCTTGGATTTTCAGGCTAAATACCATCTTCAGCTCATCAAACCTGTAGAGAAGAAGTTTTTTTATGCAAGTATTTGAACCAAAACCGAGGACAGATCTTGCTGGGGAGCAAGATCTCAAATACTCTGGAGATTCAATTGCGGTTTCTTTGTGCAACGGAGATTAAAAGGAGGGAATCTAAGGACGATGACAGGGCCGTGGGAGAAAGCAAGGCAGGGATCGGATCAAGGGACAGTTAAGATCTTGGGCTCTCTTGAGGGTAGCCTCCCTTCAGAAAGAGGGGCTTGAAAGGGGACGTTTCAAAGGCGGGTCACCCTAGATACACAGAAAGAAGGGACAGGGCTTGCTTGAGGCACAGATAAAAAAAGCCTTTTACTAAAGAATTTATATGCCGGGGGCGAGACTACACACCAGGACCTGCCCTGTTAGGAATTATGGTCAGATCGCCCTGTGAGGTTACTTTCCCTACAGCCTTTTTTTTTTTTTTTTTTTTTGCCCACAAAGTAAATAAAACTCCTAAAACTGAAGTGCTGGCTTCAGAGGAATCAGGGGAGAATCGGGCATGCCAGGCTGGTGGGTAAGAAGGGGCCAGGACAGAGCCTTGAGGTGTGTGGGGGACAAAGCGGGGACAAGCAGGGCACGGGCCTGGGGACAACGTGGCTTTGGGAAGTCCTGGGCTCCTACAGGGCCACCAGGGCTGTCCCTGTAGGGTGGGGCCTGCTGGGACGGAGAGCCACCCCAGACACACACACATCAGCTGCTGGGAGGAGGAAGAGGAGTCTCAGCAGCAAATGACCGGGACATCAGCCACAGGGGACAGGCTGAAGCCCTGAAGCCACAGCAGGCCAGGATCGCGGGAGCCCAGGAGGGGGAGCCCGAGGCTTTCTGAGCTCCAGCCCTCAGGGAGGGTGAATTGCAGCTCCCTCTTTCCCAGCACTTAGCAAAGCGCTACCCTAGGAACTTCCTGGTCCTCCCTCACCAAAGCCCTGGGAGGTGAGCAGCCGCTGTCACCCTACAGACGAGGAAACTGAGGCTCAGAGAGGCTGACAGTCAGTCACCTCCGGGAATGGAGAGCTGTGACTGAAACCCGCGGAGTCTAGCCTTCCCCTCCAAGTGTCAGCCTCTTGGTTTTCAGCAGTGAGTGTGCAGTCCCGCTGGTGGGGACCGTCCTAGCTTACTGCAAGCCTGGCTTCCTCGCATAGCTTTGTCTCTGCCCACGCAAGGCGACAACCCCTCATTTGCACCACAGGCAACAGAGAGCCTCGTCTTGCATTTGGCTGTAAACCTTCAGAACTCTACAGGATCTGTGTCAGTTCCGTTTGCCTGCTACGTGTATGTGTTTTATTTATGAATCAAGAACCCTGAGTGCTCAGTTCAGACTTGCGGGCTGTATAGACCTGCATCGAAACCGCTAAGCCAGCCCGATTTCCTCTGCACAGCTCTGCCTTGCCCTGATCCGGTGGCACCACCTAATGGCCAAATCTCACCTGTGCAAGCTGAGTACATCCTGAAAGACAGCTACTCTGTGTTCTGCGAGACCGGCTACGAGCTTCTGCAAGTAAGTTAATAATACAAAGTTAATAATGCGTTTTTAAACGGATACATCTCTACATGGGAAAGTAGCTATTGTCCCCACGGTGATTTCTTTTGCTTGTGATAAATAAATTAAAAAATCAAAGAAATGTTTGCTGAGAGAAGAGAAATAGCTATGAAGAATGTTTTATTCTTAGGGATTTTACGTTTTTTTTAAAAAAAATAAAGTTACTCTGGAAAGGTAGTGATTAAAATGAATGGTTTTTCTCTGTTCACATATGACAGCAGCTCTTGGTAAAGTGGCTGAACCAACAGGACAAGTTTGCTCTGCTTGTGCCCTGTTCTGTCAGCATGCGTTAAATGAAGCGCTTCCCCCTGGTCAAATAATGACCTTTATGTGAAACAACTTCTGGGCCAAAAAAAATTTAAACCATGCAGGGAAATGGTACAGTCCACAGTTACAAACAGTGGCCTCTGTTTAAAGGGACGCTAATTAAAAAAAAAAAATGCTGTGTGAGTTGCTTTCAGGGCACAGGTAGGAGATTCACGTGTCTTCTTTATGTTCTTCAAAATTGTCACTGGATCCTGGTGGGCAAAAGTAATAACAATGAAATGATGGCTAGCTATGTATGTAATCCAATCCTGGGAAGGAGCAGCATAAAAAGAAAAAATAAAAATTAAAAAAAAGAGCCACTTCCCACCTTGCAAACTTTTTGGGCAGAATCCTTACAGCTCCTTGGACTGTAACCCGTTCAATTAAAAAAAAAAAAATCACCCAGCTCTCCTTTGAAGCATAAAGCTTCTGCCCAAGCTATCTTGTCATTTAGCCTGCTTTAGACAAATATCTCGATAAGTCAAAAATCTTTCTCTGTAGGCGGTATTAGCAATGACAGCTCATTTGAGAATACACACACGCGGAGTTTATGAAAGCATCTTTAGGTACCACCCTCCAGCTAATGGCCTCCAGCTAGAAAAGTTCGGACACATTCACTCTGTGCCTTCCGGGCTTGGCCCTTCCCAAACTTCTGACCACCACCCACCCCCTGGCACTTAATATAATGAAGTAGGACATCAGCTGGAACTTGTGAGACATGCTGGGGGGGGGGGGAAGGTGGAAACCAAAAGACACTCATAAATTGCCACAGAGGTCAACATTCGAGTGCCAAAATGCCGACACACCTTGAAGGATGATCAAAACACAGCACAGGGGACAGTCCCAGCAGTGGCGTTAGCAGCACATAGGCACCGAGGCAGAGTTGGACCGTGTCCAGCCAGCCCTGTGGATGCCTCAACCCCCTTGGGGACATCTCGAGAAACGCGAGAAGAGGAACTGCTGTGGGAGCATAGCTTTGTGGAGTGATCTTGTGATGTCAACAGGAAATTAATATTGTCTGAATTCCTCTTTAGGGTTCTTTGCCCCTGAAATCATTTGCTGCAGTCTGTCAAAAAGATGGATCTTGGGACCAACCGATGCCAGAGTGCAGCAGTACGGTCACGTGACCACAACCCTCAGGACGCTTCTGCTGCTGTTACTGCTTCTGCCGCTGCTTCCGTTTATCAGGGCTTGAATCCAAATTTGCTTCTTTCTCCCAGTCTCTCAGTAGTGCACTCAGAGGCTGAAATGAAACCAAGCTACTAGGAAAAGCATTTGCTTTAGGAAAGTGTGATCTTAAAAAAAATACTTTTCTAAGTACAAAATATAAAGATGGAAAGTAGAGATTATTTTAAAACCCATAACCTCACTGTATGAAAGTATAATCAAGTTACTATTTTGGTGTCTCCAATTACACACATCTCACACTTAGGTAAGCATGTACAGGCTTCTGTATGTCGGGATATGTATCTATATGTACATATATAGATACACATATACACACCCAACGGGGGTATGGTGTGCACTATCATTTTGCGAACTAAGAATCCCATCTTATTTTCAATTATAAAACAATGTTAATTGGAAAAATATATAAATTTACAGAAGTATATAGTGAAAGCCACTCTTGCCCAAACTACCACTAAGAGTCTGGGGTCTATTCTTTCACCTTGATCGCTTATGCTACGTATACTAACACATGTCGCTATCACGCACTTTTTAACCAAGGTGGGACACCAAATCCGATTGCAGCGTGCTTGTCCCCTCCACACTGCGTGGCCACCTTCCCACACCAAGCCCAGTGTTAACAGAGCCACTCGAACTTTTTAACGCCTGCACAGCATCCCATCACTCGCTTTTATTCCACCTTATTTCTGTTACTTTGTTTGCCATTGCATAAACTGCATGTGCATCTTTGCACATTTTGTGCAAGGGTTACTGCAAAATTCCCAGGGGGATTTAAGTATTTTTATGTTTATGTTTAAAAAGCAGCCAAGAAGAGCTGGTACTGATGGGAGTCGAGAGGTCTGGGTTTGAACTCTGATTCTGCCACTTCCTGCTAGGTAGTGATGGGTCTCCCATCCGTAGAAAATTAGACAACATAGGCAAAGTACTTAGCCCAGAGCCAGGCACACAACTATTAAGTTGCTGAAAACTATTTCAATGCCATCTTTTGAAAGCCACATTAAAAAAAAAAAAAAGTCTGTGAACTTTTAGGCCAGTAGCACTTGTCTCACAAATGGTTTAGTGATTGCACATTAGTAATGTCTTATCAAATATGAATTCTAATCCCAGGTTCAAGGTATGGCTCCAGGTCTAAAGTCAGTGTATGAAAAGGCTGGGAACAAGCCGAGTCCTTTAACGGACTGTTCAGCACGTTTCTACGCAGGGCCAACCCAGTTGCCGACCGGGCACCCTTTCCCAGGGAGCCTCGCGGCACGCGCATGCGCCGTGCGTGCCCCTTTTTTTCCCATCCCCGGTGCTGGTTTTGGTGCAAACCTTTTATCTAGAAGCGAGCGTGCTAAGAAAGTCCAAGTGCTTTCAAACCCTCTTCCTTCAGGAAAGGTGTCACACCACCCCTTCCAGAGGGGATTCTCCTTCATCTAGCCGTTTAGTTAAGGGACAGGGACGAGTGAAGCTTTAAAATCACACTAAAGCCGCTCGCTCCATTATGGGGGTGAAACTGACGACATCCACCCCACGGCACAAGGTCCCGTCTCAGCCTCCAGATCTCTGTAACGTTAGAACCGAGCACCCAGACGGAGTCCTCCCTGTCACACTTCCAGTTGTTGACTGTGGCCCTCCTGACGCCCTGCCCAATGGCCGAGTGGAGTACATCACGGGCGCTGAAGTGACCACGTACGAAGCTGTGGTTCAATACCGCTGTAACGAGACCTTCTACACGATGAGGACAGACGACGGGGCACACGTCGGTACGCGACCCGTTCAAAGCTGGGGTGGGTGGGGGACGTCTGGAACCTAAGTCCTCATGATCTCAAAATGAACTCTAACCAACATTTTTGGCTAAAGCTAGATGAAAGATTAAAAGGCACTCCTCCCACCAGCTAAGTGAAATATTATAGCTGAAGTGTCTTTAATGTCAATTTACACGAAATCTGAAAACAGATCTTATCTAGTAAATGACTACTACAAACACACAATATATTCCAAATGGTTTAATTTAACAAGCCAAAAACCTTATCATTAAGCACTTGAGATCTTGATACATATTCAAGTTACACATCTAAAAGGTTTCCACTTTGCAGGCAAACATGGTAATGCAGAGACCTCCTATTTATGAAATCATGTAAAATGGTTATTCAGACACCTCTATTTCCCACTGATGCTTAAGAATCAACATTTTTCAAGGGGTTATTCAAGCAAATGACAACCACCTTACACATGTAGTTAAACATTTTTGCTTTTCCAATGATCTGCAGGTAAATATGTGTGTGAGGCTGATGGATTCTGGACGAGCTCCAAAGGAGAAAAATCACTCCCAGTCTGTGAGCCTGGTAATGGATACATTTATACAAGAGATTCGTAATTGATGGAGGGTAGAACTGGGGACACACACGAGCAGAGCTTTCGCTGCGGTAGGCAGAAACGGACTCCGGCACTTGGCTCTGAGGCCGAGCTATTGTTTCCACAGAGCTCGTCCTCATTACCCGCTTCCATGTGGAGAGGTTGGGAGGTGCTGGCTCATTTGATTATTTTGGCCTTACAACTAGGCAAGCATAAAAAATTAAATGATTTTTTAAATTATCTTGAACCATTCATTTATAAACATGAGTTCTTCTGAGTTACTTTTCTTCTCTGTAAAAACGCTATTAAAATCCAAAGCTAATAACTTCATTATTTCCCTAAGCAATTGTTTTCAATGACATCGTTTTTAAACATTAATGCAATTTGCCTTTTAATAGTACTTAAACAAAGTTTTTTTTAACCAGAATTGGCTTTGAAGATAGTAGAATATACATTTTAAAAAATCAGAAGGATAATGATATGTTCCTTATTCCTGTTATCTTAGTTTTAAAACCTATCTTAGTTCACATGGTTTTAAGTTTGAATCCAAGTATTCTGTCACAACAGGAAACCTATTTGCTATATTTCATTAGTAATATAACAGTAAAATCTGGTGTTTGGAAGAATCAACTAGACCAAAAATAATTTCTGAACCTAAAGGTTCTTGGTGAGTCTAATTTTGGAAACATTTAAATGTTCAAAGGCGAAATAATTTTGCAAATCCTGAGAGTGAACTTGGTTCCTGCTTTTCCCAGAACATGGTAAACACCCCATTTTTTAAGTAGGGAAACGGAAGCAACAAAAAGGTTCTTCTTTCGCTCCCAATGCACATCACCCAGTGCATCAGCTCAGGCAATTCCTGGTTGCCTAAGTAACTTCGCCAACTAGATTGGTCTTTGAACTGTGCCATTTTCAGGTCGCCTCACTCGCCTGTATAGGCAGATACCCAACTCACATGATGGAATTTTTGGTTCTTATAAAGGCTCTATCTATCTGCTTCTTTCTCCAGTTTGTGGACTATCAACCCGTAAGACAGGAGGCCGTATCTATGGAGGACAACACGCAAAGCTTGGTGATTTTCCTTGGCAAGTCCTGGTACTGCTAGGTGACACTACGGCAGCAGGTGCGCTTTTACAGGACGGCTGGATCCTGACAGCTGCTCATGCTGTATATGGACAAAGAGATGCCTCCTCCCTAGACATCAGAATGGGTGTCCTGAAGAGGCTGTCACCTCATTACACACAAGCGTGGGCAGAGGCCATTTTTATACATGAAGGTTACACCCATGACGCTGGTTTTGATAACGACATAGCCCTGATTAAACTGAAGAACAGAGTTGCAATCAATAGCAACGTCATGCCTATTTGCTTGCCAAGAAAAGAAGCTGAATCCTTCATGAGGACAAATGACATCGGAACTGCATCCGGATGGGGATTAACCCAAAGGGGTTTTCTTGCCAGAAGTCTAATGTTTGTCGACATACCAATTGCTGACCATCAAAACTGTACCACTGCATACGAAACCAAGTCCTATCAAGGGGGACGGGTAACTGACAACATGATTTGTGCTGGGCTAGAGAGTGGGGGCAAAGACAGCTGTAGAGGTGACAGTGGAGGGGCACTGGTGTTTCTAGATAATGACACACAGAGGTGGTTTGTGGGAGGAATTGTGTCCTGGGGCTCCATTAATTGTGGAGAAGCACATCAATACGGGGTCTACACAAAAGTCATGAACTACATTCCCTGGATCAAGAACATAATTAATAATTTTTAATCTATATGTCTGCAATCAGTAAATGATTCCTTAAAAAAAAAAAAAAAAAACCTGTAAAAGTAATGTGACCTGAGACACATTAACACTGTAGTTTGTCACTCCATTCAAAAATCAAAACCAAATGACCCGTGAGAGGCTTGCAAATTTTTCACCTTTTACTCTTTGATTCAACTGGACATAAACCATTACAGTGATAGTCGTCTGTGCCAAGGCAATAGAAACTCACTGGGTAAATGTGCACTGAATTATTTACAAAGTCCAGTATCTTTTTGGTACTTGGCTTTGTTGTTAGCATTTCTAGAAATAGCCTGTTCACGTTCTTTGACTTTTTCTACTATTTCAGTACTTGTTCTTATTGATCTTTAAGAGTTTTATTTAACACAGCAGTACTGGTTCAGGAATAACCTTGAATCACAGGGTTTTTTGCAGATGAACTGGAAACATGGAAACATCAATACTTTAGCTCAGGTACTGATTTCCATATTAAAATCCAATACCACAAAACAGTGAGATATAATTTCTCAATCAAGCTGACAGACAAAAAGAACATGGGAAAGCACTACAACACATTGTCAAAGACAACATAAATTTTCTAAAGGACAATTTGGCAATATATTTCAAGCCTTAAAAGCATGCATACTCTGACCTAGTAATTCCAATGCTAAGAAGTTAATTTAGTCACGAGGATGATCCCAGTACTTAGACATAACTTCAATATTTTTCAAATTCAGAAGACGACTGAATCAAATGCAGCAAATTTCCATAAGATAAACACAACATTAGAAATAAACTGTGGTGTTATAGATAAACCTAGTATTTTTCCCTTACAATGAACATGTAATTATGTGGGACACTTAACCAGTGATCACAGATTATACAATAGCTGAGTATAGAACTCAAAATACACAAATAAGAGATATTCTCCTAATTATCACACATATCTTCTGAATTAAGCAGTGAACTTTCCTTTTTCCTAAGGTTAAAATTTAAGCTCTGACTTAACCTTAAAAATCTCATTTCATTTTAGCTTAATCTTCCCTAAAATGTTTTAATAGTTAACATCTAACAAAGTTTTTCATTCTAACCAAAGAGTTACCATTATACTTAAAAATTCATTGCTTTGGCCTAATTTCTCTTGTGCATATCAAGTGCAACTTCTTAAGACTCGCTTTTTAAAAGGTAACTTTACAGCATCTTTATCACATATAAAAAGGTAATTGTGTTTTCCAGTAAGACTCCAGACACTAAACTGTGGTGGCAACAAAAATTTTTATTCAACTGGTTCAAAAATTGTTTAGAATGAATGCATTTAGATGACCAAATAGACTTTAAAAACAAATCTTTCCCAAAGAGTTTACTTCTAAACTTCAAAAAAAATTTTTAGGGTAGAATTAAATACCCATAGCTATATAGTACCACAAACATGTTAACAGAAGGCTACTCAACACTGAAAGCCTTCTAAGACCAGTAACTAGATTTACACAAGTGTAAATAAGGGATTAAAACCATGCCATTGACAAATTAACTTACCCCTGGGCTCCTTGAAGGCTTGTCAGTTTAGTCTTTGGAGGTCCCCGAATACCATTTTAAGTGTTACCATGTTACTGCTGCTGAGTAATAGTGCAAATGCTAAAATGCAAAATTCAGATGGTACAGGGTTTGGAAATCATGCAATTTAGATGCAGAAAAAAAAAAAACAATGCAAGATCCTTTTACAGAGAAAACTGAATAACAAAACAACATGGCGATCACAAGTCTAAAAGAGGACTTCACTTATAAAAGTTTAAAACATGTAACTTGCAAAAAACCTATTTATCATAATTAATTAGATAAGGGCATTAGGTAAACTATCAAACACAAAACTCATTACATTCTTCTCTTGAAAACGAGCTCCACTCGCAGAGTAGTTACATAAGAAGTACAATAATCAATATATTATTGCTTTTACATACTTAACAATGGTGAGAATCTAATCTGAGTTTTGTAAACGATTTTATTCAACATCACTGCATTTCTCCCACCTTTGGAAGGCAAAGCCCAGTTCACTTAACACTTCCACAGACAGACAACCCACCCTGCTAGTTCTCAAAGCTACGGAGCTTCTTAATGGATTTCGGGCACAAGATAATTTGTGGTTTCTTCTACTTTATCCCTATTGCAATTAATTCCACTTTTCAAATCCCAAACTAGAAAGGCGCTGATATCCCCTTCTTTTCAATTGATATGCTTAGCTACAAAGCATTTAAAAATAATTAACACTGGTTTGCCCACTCCCCCAAAGAAGAATCCTTTTAGAAGGCATGATTTCCCAATGGAGATCTATACAGGTCATGTAAATAAAACATCACCCAAATGCACAGAGGCACTAAGAAAAAGCTAGAGGGTACTGCTTACCATTTTAGGTGCGGTCACCCAGACTTATTAAAAACTAGATTTAAAAAGAAAAAAAAAAACTTTTCACTTTGGACAATGCAAGAACAGATAGCAATTAAGTCTGGGTATCAGGTGTCAATGCATGACAGGTGATGAATCCATTTGACTTGAGACAACTTTTCAAATAAGTTTATTTGAAGCAAAATAAACTACTGCCAAGAAACTTTATGAAAGTTCCATCTCAAAAGGGTCAAAAAGGGGAATTAACTGCTATGAATTCTTTGCATTCAGGGCTGCAAAACAAAGACACATATTATTTAAATCAGTTTTATTTAAGAATTTCCAACATTGACAACTCTTATAAAAAGCATCCAAGCACAGGACACAGAACTGCAGCAAACAGCATTCTTATGGGTAGCTAACAGACATTAGAACTTCCACCCTTCTTTGAGACACCCCCAGCTCACTGGTGAACTCTGCTTCCAAGTACTCCTGCAAAGCACACCACAAGCTCAGTCCATGTTCTCAACCCATCAGCTTCAGTTCACATTACCACACTTACAGATCAGTAACAGAAGAGAACACACACCATACAGCATTCACAGCAGTTGACAAAGGGGTGGGGGAAATACAAGTATCGTTTCACTTAACACATTCAACTAACGTGGGTTATCTAAGAACAAAACTCACTTAAAGTCTTCCAACAGATGTGGATGTCCTTTGAATGCAAAAAACATTCGTACATTATTTGCTATCATTGCTCTCTGCACACTCTCTCACCAAAGCCACAGGATTGAGAGACACATCGCGCCCAGTTAAAAAATCTCCATTATGCACCACCAAGTCTCTGCACGCGCTCTCCTTTTCTCGCTCATACTAGCCTTTCATGCCTCGGCACCACCATCAATCCCACACAAGGTTTCAAAAGTTCAAACAGCCTTCTGGTTCCATATCACAGCCTTGCGTTCATAGCGTTGATACGACTCCATGAAATAAAGAGTAGCGGATAAAAATGGGACACCCACCGTCAAAGACGCAGCCTGTGCAGCGTGATGACGAATTCCTGAATGAGAAAGCATGTAGGCGGAAGTATTCCTATGGCAGAGCATTTACAGCACTCCTTTCAATGAAGTGCTTCTTCCATAAACATTTGAAATGAGATGAACTGCAGAGATTAGATGAAGGCTTCATATTGTACTTTTGTATATGAAGGGAGACAAGTGTTAAAAAACAAACAAAAGAACCAAACATTGTGACACCATGATCTCCAAAACGGAGATTTTTCCTAAGGAAAAAAATCCATATGGTGGGGTTCAAATTAAAACAAGGAGAAAACAATGTAGTTCTAACCAATGGTTTCCATTTTGAACATGCAAAGAATTCACTTGACAAGTCCAGGGATAAAATATTACAGGAGAAACCTTTTGATATCAATTGTAGTGTGTTGGTTTACCAATCAGGCAAACAGCAATTCACTTTCAAACACTCAATATTTCAACCCTTTATGTAACAAAACTTATAAAATTCCTTTAGCTCTTCTTCTTTTTCTAAAGAAAAATGTCAAAAATACTGCTGAATATACTCCACACTGAACAAACCAATTCTGAAAATTCTTAGTACATATGTATTTTACAATATACTTACCATGAGTTTAGAAAAATTTGAATTCCCACCAGTCTATACAACCATCACCCACTGTCTACATTCCCCAGCTAGAAGGTTTAGAATCCATGCTTGAGCCAAAGCCGCCATTAAAACCACTGCCTGAGCCCGCATTTGATGCTGATCCCCAACCAATTGCTGCGCCTGAATTCGAACCACTATAAGAATTATTTCCAGAACCAAAGGCCTGGTTTGGCTCCCTCTGCATGTTGCCTTGGCTTTGGTTATTACCTGATGGGCCTGACTGATTCTGCTGACTGGCTAGCATGCCCATCATACCCCAGCTGCTCTGCAGTGCCGCCTGGGCTGCAGCCATCATTGCTGGATTAATGCTAAAAGCACCAAAGTTCATCCCCCCACCCATATTACTTCCTTGATTGTTCCCCAAGCCAGCTCCGCCCCCCCTACTGTTACCAAATCCACCCTGATTCCCAAAGCCACCTGGATTACCACCGAATCTTCCACTTCTTTCTAACTGTCTATTGCTATTGTGCTTAGGTTCAGCATTGGATATATGTACGCTGATTCCTTTAATGATCAAGTCCTCTCCACAAAGAGACTGGGCAACCTACAAGAAAATAAGGGATGTCAATAAGGGTGACTAAACCACTGACTCACACATCAAAGTAGCAATAAAACTTAGATGTCAAGCCATTATCTAAACTGGAGGAAAAATAAATAATGAATGCTTATTTAAAACTCATAAAATAGCCTTCAGCTTTAATAATAGCAAAAGAGGGTTTTCGGTTTACTTTCTAAAGGTACAGAACACTCCCAGTTAAACACCACCTACTGAAAAATACTAAAGCATTTATCACAAATATCTAGGCCCATAGCTTACCAAGTCAGAAAGCTTAGCTAAGGATGTCAATTAGCTGGATGAGAAAAGTACAAAAAAAATTACCTAATTAGCTGGGACAAAATTATTAAAGAGGAAAATACCTGATCATCTGCAAACGTAACAAAGGCAAAAGCCCTGAACGGTTTGGGAATGAAGACATCTACCACTTCTCCATACTGGCAGAAGAACTGCTGCAACTCATCAGCAGTCATGTCCTCCGTACAACGCCCAACAAACACCTTTCTGCTTCTCAAAGGTTCATCTGGGCTTTGCTGGTCAAATTCAAAGGAAGGAAAAACATCAGAAACAGTTTATGAGCAATGAAAAGGGCACTATGTAACAATATCTTATCGGCCTTTTGTATTAAGGGAGTCATTAAAAAGTAGGCAGGCTCTTTTTTTTTTTTTTTGCATTAGCACTTCTTGTTAAGACTTTGATGAAGAACAAAGTTTTGAAGTTTAAAGTTCATAAAAAACTATAATGTTCCAAATAAGCCAGTCTTGCTTGCTTAGAACAAATTAGACCTTTGTAACAAGGTTAATGTATTCTGATTATGTTTTAACACGTAACTATGTGAGAAATTGTCAACTTGCTAAAAATAACAAGAGAAAAGAATAAAACGAACGGTTTAGTTTAAGGGGTAATAAACTAAATATTTCAAACAATCATAAAATATTCAGCATGCATTAAGGTCCTAAGGCTTTAAAGAGGCAAAAGATCCAACCGTATTTAATGTTCCAGTGTCTTCTAAGGAAGTTTGTCAGCAAGTTTCCAAAGCAGAAGAAATAGCAAAGTACCTTAGAATTAGGAAGTTTACAGTCACACCATCGTCCATCTATCATATGTCGCTGTGACATTACTTTCACCTGGGTTTCATATTCCGTAAATCGAACAAAGCCAAAGCCTTTTGAATGACCAGTTTTAATATCTTTCTTGACCTAGAAAAAAATCATTTAAATTTACTCACACATACACTCCCCTCCCACACACATACCAGATGAGAATTCCTTAACAACATAAACGGCTTCAATTGGATGCAGTGGCTTGATTAAAACTTAAACCAAGTCACTTTTCAGGTAAAAGCAAGAGAAGGATTAATGCTGAATCTAGATTCTGTTACTAGTAAGGCAAAACTCATCTTCATAATAGAATTTGAACAAAATGTTTTATAATGCAAAGAAAAATTAAATCTAATGTTCACAAATCTTAATTAAATGGAAAAGCAGAAAAGGTTTTTAAATCTCTCATCAATATAAGCTAGAAAGAAAAAAAATGCTAACGTCACCTCCTTCTTTAAGACTTTTTGCAACATGATTTTACAACAGCAAAGGCAAAAATATATGGCACACCCACAAAGGAAAACTGTATAAGCCAAATTTCTTTTCAGCATCCTCTAATCGCTTCTCGACCTTTTTGGCTAAGATCAAGTGTAGCATCCTCTATGTACCTATGTAACAAATATTAAATACTTTCTGACCACCAGAACGGGAATTCTGGTTGCTCATTTAAGAAATAAACCCTGTTAAATGAAATCGAAGTTTACCTGAACCATAAGAACTTCTCCAAAGGTACTAAAATATTCTTTCAGATCTTGTTCAGTTGTTTTCCATGGGAGACCCAACACTATTAGATCAGATGTTTTCTGGACGGCTCTTTTCACTTTCACTGCTGACGAAGCATCTGTCTCATCCATTTTTCTTTTGTTATCTGAACAAAATGAGCAGAAACCTTTTAGAATTCTTCATTTAGTACTACTTAAAACACACCGCCTACTACACCTAAAAATGAAAAGCAAAAAGACTCTAAGAACAGCAAGACCCTGAAAACTTTTGGCAGAGTGACACTAACTCTCAAGGACAGACTAAGGGACTGATGAAGTGGCTAAGGTGCTTTTCTGGTGCAAACCAGGGACTCCCACCTCTGGTTTCCTAATACCTAAAGATTATAATCATACACTCTCCCCTCTCAAAAGGTGTATCAAAACATAATATAGACTATATTATGGAGAGAAAAAAGGTTACAAAAATAGTGATTACTATCCTTCTGCCTATTAAATATATTTGCTTATAACTTAAAGGCTATATAAGTATCAACAACTTATTTTCTAACTGTGGATTTTACTTTATTTTTTTTTCCAAACTTTCAACAATTCACATTTATTAAGTAATAAAAATCTTAGTTCATTTAAAAAAACTCAGTAGTTGGAAAGAAAAAGTAGCTAAGTAACATTTTTAAAAACAGATTTTATTCTTTAGAGCAGTTTTAGGTTCACAGCAAAATCGAAAGGAAGGTAGAGAGTCCCTATACACCTCCTTCCTCCACACATGCAGTTTCCCCAACATCAAAATCCCCATCATGGTGATACATTTATCACAACTGATAGACCTACACTGACGCATCAGTATCTAAACAACATGGCAATATTTGTTCAGCTATTTTAACAGTTTTTCTCTTAAAATGTAACTGTCAATTTTCACTAACTTAAACAACCGGTCTTCCAAATTAGTCTAATAGTAACATTTAAAAAAGCACTTGGGTTATAGACAGCTCATCATGAAAACAGGCCACGATCTCTGACTACACTTTAGCGTTTCTGCAAAACCAAGCGGGAACAAACCTTTGGGATAGTTGACAACATACACCAGATTTCCCCAGCCAGCATCCGGGGCATGCAGAATTCCTTCCACCAGCCGGACACCTCTCATACATTGAGACACTGGATTCCTGTAGCGCAGCCCACAGGCCCCTGGAAACTGAGCTGTCACTGTGGAAAGCAGTACTGTCCCATCGTCTTCTGATGGTATTTCGATGGGTTCATCATTCTCGTCTTCAGTTACCCGAATATACTCAGACATCTTTTATTTTTCTTAAATGGAAAAGAGAGACGAATGACCAACGCTCCTGTCAAAGGAATTGTTTCCTTATAGTCAGCTGATTAATACCACTACCATGCCACTGTTCCATGACTTGTAGAAAAATTCTGCCTGTTGGGATTCTTGTATGTGTCAGCTATCCTTGAAAAAGGAGGAGGCAAGGGCAGTGATTCCTAGTAAAATGTGATGCCCTGCCAATTCATTCAATAAACATTTGCTGAGTGCCTGCTATGCATCTGGTAATGTAACTGGGAAACCAATTAATCCGGGATGGCATGCTGGTTACAAGGGGTGGGAGAGAGGTGGAGGTAAGCAAGAGAGAGACAGCAAACAACTAATTATCTTATTACAACAGTGATATATACACTAGAAAGTAAAAAATCCTGAAGGCCCGGGAGAACCTAAGCTGGTTGAGACGTGCGTGTGGAGGGGGCGGTGTCAAGGTGGTTTCCCTAAACAGCGATGCACACAGTCTTAAGGACTGAATAGGAGCAGTGACCCAGGTCAGAGACCGCGAAAGAAGTTCCTGTTTCTCATTTGGGGAATTCCAGGAGCTGTCCAAACTTGAGCCTCAAGGACAACGGCGACAGGTCCTTCGCGACGCGGACCGCCATCTCCCATAAGCCAATGCGTGACAACCGAGGGAGGAGTTTTTAAGCGCAGCTCGGGGTGGGGCCGCAGGGGCACAAGGCCTAGGATGGCAGCGTCCCCCATAGTGCAAGTACCGAAAGCACAAAGCATGACCCAGGCCCGGACGTCAGGCCAAACCTCCGCCTCACTATGCACGACACCGCAGGCCCAGCGTCCCTGCTTCGGCGCCGCCTGCCACCCTGCGCCAGGCCCCAACGACGCTCCCCCGCGAGCCCGCTTGGGCGGGACGAAGCAGGCCCGGTCCCACAGTCCCCTTCCTGGGGCGGGGGCCGAGGCCGCTGCGTACTCCTGAGGCCGCCTATTGCCGGAGCCGAGGCACACAGGGCGTCCCCAGGGAGAAGCGTCCGCGACTCACCCGCTAGGCTGCTGCTAGGAAGCCCGACACGGAGACTCGAGCAGCCCGGAATCCAGAAGCAGCCCAGATACCGCTTCGCTCCCACAAAATGGCGCTAGGGCCGCCTCCTCCCCTCGCCGGCCGTCGTCCTCTCCCACCGGCCCCCAGGTCGGAGGGGAAGGGCGCCGCACGGAGACACAGCAGCTCTCTCCCCAGCGGCTCAGCACTCCCTCCTTGTAGCCTGAGCACACGGGGCGGGTTGAAAGGCTAAAATAAAACCAGCATCTTGGCCTGAAAAGCTAAAAGTAGGGAAAACGTGGATGCGCAGGCGTGTAACTCCCCCCCACGCAGCGTAACAGATGGTTTCGTCCAACCAACCGCCGGCCCGGGTCTCGGCCGGAGCTCGCGCACTTTAAAAGTGCGCGAGATGAGCGCAGGGGCTGGATCTGAGAAGGGTGGGGTGGGGGACCGGTGGGGTTGGGCGGGGTCGGAGGGGGCGGGACATGGCGGGCGGGGGGGTCCCAGGCGCTCCAGATCTTACCGCATCTTGGGAGGTCAAGGGAGGCCTGGGCCCTTTGTCTGAAAAGCCACCTGGGTGCGTCCTCTACTCCCCCCCAGCTATGCTCCACACCTGGAAAAAATAACTTTGTTTTAAATAATAGCAGTGGTAGCGCCTACCACGTACCAGGTGCATTCTAAGCACTGTATTCATATTTAATTGCCCCAACAGTCTTGTGTGGTAGGTACTACCGATACCATCCATCCGCACTACAGATGAGGAGACAGGCGCAGAGAAGTATCTCGCATCATGTCACCCAGGTCGTAAGTGGTGGACCTGGGTGGGATTGGCACCTAACACTAATGCTAACAAAGTCCAGCGCCAGATCTCTTTAATAACAACAGCAGCAGCAGCAGCAGCAACAATAACAGCAATAATAATAATAATAATATAATAATAATAATAATAGTGTCTTTCATCCGTGTTAAGACACACCTCTTGTTTCACATTTCTAAAATCAACATGGGATTTCAATTCCAGTTCCACTGATGATGTGTCCTGGTTTACTTGGCAGCAATTTTAATTTTGTAGTGTATTGGTATATGACCTTCGATGAAATGCAGTAATACCCGAGTGCTCTATATTTATGCATGAATTCATTTAGTCCTCACAACAGCCTTATAAGGTAGGTGCCATTGTTTCATCATTCCTGTTCTATAAATGATGAAACTGAGGCACAGAGGTTAAGTCACCCTGCCTAAATCACAGGGCTAGGAAATGGTCAGCTGGGATTTGAACCCAGCCATCTGGCTCTGTAGTACCTCCTGCTGCTTAGAGCCTCCTAGGGAATCAATATTAAGTCCTGCAGGTCCATCTCTGATGTCTGCTGTTCATGTTAACAAGATTCTGCCTGAAACAATTTGGAGAGAGAGGGAGAAGGGAATGGAGGCAGATGGAATGAATGACCCTCACCAGCCCTCAGGGGTAGCCCTGCATACAGGGGACCAGGCTGGACAGCTCCTGATGGTCACTCACGTTTCAAAACACTGGATGAAGCAGGGAGGTCTGTGTCATCCACCCAGTCATTTTGGGGGTGAAGTCATTTTTATTATCTCCATTTTGCAGAAGAAACTTAGGCTTGGAGTCTGTGTGACTTGCCTGAGGTCACACACTTGCCCAAGAATGTCACCTAGCCCATAAATTGCTCTTCCAGGTTGTTCAGATCCTAAAGCTCTACTTCCCTGGGCCACACTCTGCGACAAGATTGAGTGAGACCGAGGCATTTAGTGTAGACAGCTCTATGGGGCCTTAGATGCCTGCTGCAAGTGGGCAGAGATGGGTATGCAGAAACTGGAGAAAGGTCACACAGGGACAAAACCACAAAGACTGTCCCTTCCCCCCGAAGTTTGCAGGGGAGTTGAGAAGATCAACAAACATAGTCTTGATGATGGTAAATTACTCCTTCAGGAAGAAAATCAATAAAGCCAGGGGGCTGGACAAGAGTCCCCCCTCTTTTAGCTGAGTATATCTCTGGGTTTCAGCTTTACAGTGCTGATTGTCAAAATCCTACTCATTTGAAATGTGTTTTGTAAGTTCCCTTGGTTGGTTTGCTTGTTCGTTCATATTCCTTACATTTTAAGCCCGAAGGTTATTAGAGGGCCAAAAAAATATCTGTTCTCATCCATCTCCTCTCTTCTGAGGATATGTTAAATGCTTTCTGAAGATAATGGATCAGAAAGGGTTTACTGAGCTCTTACGCCATATCCAGCGCTGTGCTAAAACGACCGCGTGAAGACAGACGAGGAAATCGAGAGCCAGCCACAACCTGGTTGGAGAAGTCTGTATCCAGGTGGGAGCGGGAACAGAGAACAATTGGAAAACAGTCCCAGAGGCATAAAGCACGTGGGTGCCAGTGCCGGGCAGATGCTGAGGGACTGAGGGGTTCCCCAACAGCTCTTCGGGGGCGGGGGAGGACTGGATTCCAGAATAAAGATCAAGATTCTCAACTGGAAAGAAAAGGTACTGGACAGAGAACCAGAGCATCTGCAAACTAGTCTCTGTTTGCAACCGGTCACTTGGACATACCTCCTCAACTTCCGGCGCCTCCCTTGGATCCCAGCTCTGCCGGCTCCATGAAGTGAACAAGCACTCGTGAGAACAGAGAAATACCAAGGCAATACAGATATTTAAATAGAAGTCACTTTATTTTATCAAGATTTGATTTTCTCTTAATTCCTGCTTTTAGGTCCCCCCAAAATTAGGAGCTGCCTCCCCAGCTGGTCTAGGTCTAATTTAGATTTTTCTAAAGTTTTTTCTCTGCATAATTTATAATTTATGATAGAATTGCACAGACAGTAGAAAGAACTCCTGTGTACTTTTTATCTGGATTCACCAACTGATAACATTTTGTCATATTTACTTTACCACTCTCACTCTCTATAGACATATAAAATTATATATATATATCACAGTACCATACTATTATCAAATTCAGGAATTTAAACATTGATATAATGTGGTTTATAAATGTTTGGCAAGAATACCACAGAAGAAATGTCATGTCCTTCTTGTGTCACACATCAGAGGCATGGGACGTCTGTTGACCCCACTGCTGATGATATCAGCCTTTATCTCTTAGTTGAGGTAGGGGGTCTGCTGCTATTCACCCCTGTAAAGTTACCATTTTCCCCTTTGGGAACTAATTAATAATCTATAAGTAGACACACTGAGACTATCTCAAATCTTCTGTTTATCTTCGCATTTTCACCCAGTGGTTTTGATGATCCTGGCCTAATTAGTTATTTCTGGAATGGTTACAAAATGGTAATTTCTCATTTTATTATTTCTTCAATAATTAATTTTTAAACTTTATTTTGAAAAATTTCAAACTGTGGGAAAATTGAACAGCAGTAGAATGAACATCAGCGCAGCCACTACCTGGATGCTGCAATTTTTACTATCTTGCCATATTTGCTTTTTATATCTATCTCTTACAGCTATCTCTACTTTTTGCCGGATTGTTTCAAAGCAAGTTGCAATTGTCACAACACTTTACCCCTGAGTGCTTCATCCTGCATCACTGAAGAGCAAGGACATTCTCCTACAAAACCATGATACCATTATCACACCCAAAAAAATGAACAATTATTTCCTAATATTACCTAATATTCAGTCCATATTTAAATTTCCACAGTTGTTCCCCAAAATGTCTTTACAGCTGTTTTCTTGAAGTAAGATCCGATTAACTTTCACGTATTGCATTTGGTTATTATATATTTTTAAATCTAAAATAATCTCCCCATCCAAGATACTTGCTTTTTAAAGAAATTGGGTCAGAAATTAGAACTCCTGTGTACTTTTTATCCGGAATCACCAACTGATAACATTTGTCATATTTGCTTTACCACTCTCACTCTCTATATACATATAAAATAATAATAATAATAATAATAATAATAATAATAATAATAATAATATATCACAGTACCATACTATTATCAAATTCAGGAATTTAAACATTGATATAATGCGGTTTATAAATGTTTGGCAAGAATACCAAAAGAGGAAGAAATTAGCTCCTTCCTCTCTTGCCTATTTTTCCTGCGTATGGTCACATTCAGGTTAGACGTAATGACCAGAACATTTTACGGGTGAAGCCATATATGTCCCATTGCACCCCATAAGGAACACACAATGCCTGGCTGTCTCATTTTCAGTGATGCTAAATTTGATCTCTTGGTTAAGTTCATGGCCACTGGATCCCTCCACAGAAAAGCTTTATTTTCCCTCTTGGCAATTTGCAAGTAATCCCTGGATGAGGCTTCGGAAAAGGCAAATACCCATTTCCCTACAACCTTCATTGAATGGTTTTAGTATTCACCGATGATCCTTGCCTGATGCCTTGGGGGTTGCAAAACAGCAAATTTTAAAATACTATCATTGCTTCTCCATTCTTTTGTAAGGAAGAACTTTCTTTCATGAACTGGGATTGAACTCCATCCAGTTTCCCCTAACAGCTTGACTTTTTATCAATTTTCAGAATGGATTGACATACTAGTCTCCTCCAATGGTAACAAATTTATTTTACTTTTGGATAATCACTACGAGCTCTTGGATTTTAGGTATTCACTATTTTGCAATAGATTATGGTCATTAGTGTTTTTAATGATCAAACTGTCCTAATTACAACTTAGGGAAACCCTTGAAACTGGCTTTGGGTCCTTTTGATGTGTCCCCATTAGTCTTTGAGTATATTCTTGTTTTCTGGCACAAGATGTGCCAGGCTCACCTCGAATCAGCCATTT